>PVKE010011007.1:0-41211 GCA_004027555.1 Craseonycteris thonglongyai
AAAAAAAAAAAAAAAATTGAAAAAACAAAAAGAAAAAAAAAAGAAATCGAAAGGGCTAGGCCACAACAGATGCGCACACATATCACCCTATCTCTCTTCCTTACTCTTGCCACTCTGCTTACAGCCCAGGCTGGAATTTCCTAGATGCAACAAGCTTCCCTTTCCCAAGGGCTGGAGTTTTGTTGTTAAGCACCAAGTCACTCATCAGATAGTGACTGCTCAGGGAAACCTCTTTCCGAAGATTCCTACAGAAATTCCCCAAATTTTTAGCTTGGAGCCATGTGCCGTCTGAAGGGTACTCTCCTGCAGACACCCACATGCTTCTTGACTTTGAGCACTGAGTTCAGACTCCAGCCCCTGACCCACCCAAGTGAGTGTGTCTCCTGCTAGGTCCTGGTCCCTTCCCCATCCTGCCCTGTGTTCTTGGCCTAAACCACCTGCTTCACTCTCTAGATCAAGCGTTTCCAACCCCCAGGCCATGGACCAGTACCGGTCAGTGGCCTGTTTCTAACAGGCCACAGAGCAGGAGGTGAGTGGCCATATAGTGAGCAAAGCTTCATCTGTATTCACAGCCACTTCCCATCACTCACATCACACCTGAGCTCCGCCTCCTGTCAGATCAGGGTCAGCATTAGATTCTCATAGGAGCACGAACCCTATTGTGAACAGCGCATGCAAGGGCTCTAGGTTGCCTGCTCCTCGTTAGAATCTAATGCCTGGTGATCTGAGGTGGAGCTGAGGCGGTGATGCTACACTGGGGAGCGGCTACAGATACAGATTAACACTAACAGAAGGTTTGACTGCACAGAGACAATCATAAATCAATTGCTTGCAGACTCACACCAAACCCTATCAAGGAGTGGCGAGTGACATGCTGCATCTGAATCCCTCTGAAACAACCCTCCCATCCCCCACCGTCCACGGAAAAATTGTCTTCCACAAAATCGGTCCCTGTGCCAGCAAGATTGGGGACCACTGCTCTAGATTACTGCTGGCTTGTCTGCCTGCCTGAGCTCTCCACCAGAGCCATTTGTCCCCAATGACCCCATTCTACCCATAAAACTGAGTAAGCAACGTGCAATGTGTCCCTGGCTGCCCGTTCTGAACCTCTCTTGGCTCTCAACTTTACATATGGTCCACATTTTAGCTGCAACATTCTGCAACTTTTTCATCTCAGAATCCGTTGGCACTTTTAAAACTTATTGAGGACCCCAAAATGCTTTGGCATATGTGACTTATAACTGTGATTTACGCTGCATTATAGATTAAAACTGAGAAATTGTTTATTAACTCAATAACAATGAGTCCATTGCATAACATAAATAACATATTTTTTACAAAACCAACTCTATTTCCAAACAAAACCTTAGTGAGAGCATGACGTCGGCTCATATCTACAGATCTCTAAAGCTTGACTTAATAGGAGACAGCTGGATTCCCGCGTCTGCCCCGTCACTCAACTGGCCACAGTACCTTACTTTGCTTAAACTCCATGTAGAAAATCCAGCATTGCACAAACACAGAGCTATAAGAAGGGACACTGAGGACTCTCTAAAAGGATTCTATGGCCCCACAGGGTGTCATGGACTCACCCTAAGAGCCAGGGCTCTTGTTAAAGCAATCCTCTGAACATGTCCCTGACTTACCGACTGCACCCTGAGCTCAGTCTTGTGAACCCTCCTCTTCCTCGTGAACCTGTCAAAAGCCTAATCTAGAACAGGTCACATGTCTTCACAACGGACTGAAGAAGCCACAGGCCCGTGTTCACCTAAATATAAAAGGCCGAAGTGAGAGGCAACAAGTATTTATTTGCTATCCAAAAGAATAGCTATTCGCGAAGCCCTGATTCAGGCCTCAGCGCAAATAGTGCTCTGAAGAGGCAGAGGCCGCTATTCCTGAGAGAGGAAAGGGGAGCAATTACACCAACAGAAAGAAGCCATTTCCACAGCCACAGTTAAGCTAGCATAGTGATGCTGATTCTGAACAATGTTTTTAATAGTCCATCCAGTAGTCATAACGTCTATTCTCTTCTTCTCTTTGCCAAGTGTTTGAGATGCAATGTTGCTTTAGGTCTAGGCTCACCAGATGTGCCTTTTTAAATGGGACAGAAAACAACAGTACTGTCCTGTTTTAAACAGTACATATGATCAGCCTACTGACACCTTGAGTTTAGCCCAGTGAGACTAGGTCAACCATATGTACCGTTTGAAAGGGGACAGTACCGTTGTTTTCTGTCCCATTTAAAATGGGACGTCTGGTCAGCCTAGTTAGGCCCAGCCTGAGTTATTTCGCCCAGTTTTTTTTTGTTTTTGTTTTTGTTTTTATATCTTTTTATATTTATAGAGAGTAATTATTTTATCTTCAGTGCATATTTATTTTTATTTTACTTTTGACAGATAGAGAGAGAGACAGAGACAGAGACAGCTAGAGAACCGAACTGTGGGAACTCCCCAGTTCAGCATGTGGGTCCGCCTGGGCCGGGGCCGGGATTCGATCCTCGGTCCTCGGGGCCTCAAAGCGAGCGCTCAACCCGCTGAGCCATCCCGGCTTTCCCAATTTCGCCCAGTTTTAACGTAGCAAAGGTTTGAGGAGTAAAACACGCCAGGCAGTTCCTCTGAGGTGGCAGCTCCAATGCCAACTTAAAGTGGCTCCATCTATACACCCGTGAGGAGCCAGCAGAGCCATGTCAGGTATCAGAGGGCACTTGGGATAATGCTCCCAAAGCAATGCCTGCAAGGCTGACATTCTCTGTGACACCGCTCTGCCAGCTTCCCCAGCACCCAGAGCCAGGACTCTGCCTGTGCCCCAAAAACCCTGAGGCAGGGGCGTGTCTGAGCACAAGGTGCGATGCAAGGCTGTCCTTGTGCAGACTTGCTATGCAGAAGGGACAGGTGCATATGGTGTGATCGGCTCTTCCTGCGCAGATCCATAGACTCACGCCTGGGTCCCACGCAGAGAGACAGCAGACAGATGCTTAGGAGGCTGTTTCACGAGGAACTGCGTCAAACACAAGAGCTTGATCGTGTTGTCACTGAGGTTGCAGGTGCCAGGGTCCAGGGAAGGGAGGATGGCATTCTCCCCGCCAGGCACAGAACAGCGGGCAGCGCTGGCACGCCACAGCAGCCTGGCTGAGCCCCTGAACAGCACCCTCAGCACGGACCGCGGTTGTCTCCTGGGAATGCTGGCATCCGCAGCACCAGCCGGACACCTGTTGGGTTCGCGCATGGAGGACACTTACCAGTGCTTTTTCTGGGCTCCGGGTGGTAAGTTTTGCTAGGAACAAAGAAAAGACCCAAAAGCCACTGGGGCCGCCTCATGCATGCAGTGGGTACATTTCTCTCAAGCCGGCTTCGAGTGTCTCCTCCAACACTGCTGCTCCATGTCAGGCGGGGACTGTGTCTTTACTAGGGGGTGGGGGACACACCTTGTCCACAAACACAAGCCCTTCTGTTGTGGAGCCTCAGGGCAGACAGCAAGGTCCTGGGAGGGCCCAGATCACCAGGGCCACCCCCCGCCTCAGCACCGTGTCCCCCCATTTACTCCTTCCACCCCCACCCAGGAGATGAAGCCCCCACACTCACTCTTGCTCTGGAACCCCCATCCTGCTGCCTTCAGAACTACCGCGTTGCCCAGCACTGACCTCATGTCCGGGTCTTTTCCACTCTGGCCCTGCTGCTCAGCCCAGCATTTCCTGCTAGAATTAATCATTCATTCCCTTCTGATGCGCCGAATTGAAGCTGCCAGCACCCTGAGCCTGACTCTGACCCAGCCTTCAGACGAGGAAAGCTCTTTTCTCCTTGCCCCAGAGGGCAAGGCCTTTTCTATGAAGTCCTGAGACTGCCTTCCTAGTCCTCTAGCTCCTTTCTTATCACCCTCTTCCATTTCCGCTGTACGGCTGACAAACCACGGAATCTGGAGAAGACCGTCCAATTCTGGTTTCCTCTTTTATTCCCTGCATAGCCTTCAACAAGCTGGTCATCTCCTGGCGTCTCGGTCTCCTCCTGTAAGAGCGCTGCCCTCCGCCTGGGCCTGCTCTGAGGGGGAACAGGACTGTGGGCATCCACAGCCTGGCGCAGGGCTCCCCTCACAGGCACCCCCTGCGCCCACACGCACCAGGGGGCCTGCCCTGGCCCTGGCTGTTCTTTCTGCGCGCCAGGCCCTGGGCTCTTGTTCAACGTGCCGTCTGGACGTGGAACTCCTGTGATCGTCACTCCCTTATCCAGGCAGCAAGCATTGGCTGGGCCCCGGCCATGTGCCAAGCAGTACGCTTAGGCTTCCGTGTCCCCGCGACAGGCGAGACCCACTCCTAATTCCCTGTACCCTCTGGTGAGGGAAACAGGCGGGAAACAGCAATGAGGGGCCATAACAGAAGTTGTCAGCAGCTCCCAGCCTGCCCTGCCCCATCCCCGCCCCCCGCCCCCAGGGCCCCTTCTGTGGCTAATCCATCTCTGCCACTTTCTAGTCCTGGGCGGCCCAATGACCTCCCTGAGTCCCAGTTCACCCACCTTTAAAGTGGGGGTACTCCCAATTTACAAAGTCATCGCAAGTTGGTGGCATAGAAGAAAACCCTCACTGAGGGGCACATGTAGCTCCAATTTGCTCCAGAATGAGCCCCTGATGGTTTCTCCGTTTCACATGTGGCTTTCCAAGGAATCGGTTAAAATACCTGGAGGAGCAATTTCCTCTAAAACACAACACAACACAACACACAAGCTCCGCTGCAAAGCCACGTCCGCGTTTCCTCGGGTGGCTTGCCGGAGCGCTCTCGGCCCCCAGCCGGCTGCCTCCCTGGGCGCTCAGAGGCGGGCAGGCTGCTTTGCAGGCCCAGCTTCCCACGCCTTCCCTCTGCCTTAGCTCAGGGCTGTGTGCTCAGAACAAAGCGTTCTGTCTGAAGCAGTGACTCCGCCTAAACATCCTGATTACGTGAGCTTCCCTAAGCTTTCCGCGGCTGTTTCCGAGCAGGGAGCAGGGAGGAGGTGGAAAGAATCAGATCGCCTCTGACAGGAGACGACAGCGCCCCAGGGCTTTTTAACTGCAGCGTGGACATGCAGAGAAGCAAAGGGGAGGCTGGGGCGCCTCTGAGGGGGGAATGGCAGCCAAGGCAGGATGTAATAAAGGGGCTGACGGGAGGGGCGCTTCCTGAGCACCTTCCACACTGCAAGCAGCCCGGCCTCCCCCCTTTAGCATCCACAGTGGCCCAGAGGTGCGTCTTTAAAAAAAAAAAGGACTCATTTTATGGTTTGAGAGAGAGAGAGAAAATGGGGGAAGGCTCAGAGTAGTCTCCATAGCTGTACAGCATTAGTTGTGACATGGCTTCATTCTACACAGGTGGATGTGGGGCCACACGGGGCGGGAATCGAACCAGGGGCCTCCCACATCAGAGACAAGAACCTTCACCGCTGAGCCATTTCAGCAGTTACCAGTTGCACCGCAATTCAGCCCACGGGGTTTGCGTGGGCCGGGGCCGGGAACTGAACCCCGGACCTCGCAATTCCGAGGCAAGCGCTCAACCGCTGAGGTAGCCCAGCACCCCGCAGAAGGTAATTCTTTACAGATACACAGATACAAGTGGAGTGAGCAGGATTCAAAAACCAGGTGGGTCTGAATCCACAGGCCTTGTGCTTCACCCCAGTTCCCACCGTCTCCTAATGAGGTGTCAGAAAGGGAAGGAGACATCTCAAGTGAGGTGGGCTCCCAGGCCACTGATTACTCTGAGACATCTCTTCAAATTCCACATTGGCTGTAGTCAACCCTTTACCTAGCTCACCAAGGCCACCTACCTAGCACATCAGACCTGGGGGTGTCACCCATGGTCCCCTCCATTTAAGAGAGGAGGCAGCACCGCTGCTCACCAGACCTGTCCATTCCCCTACCCCCTCCGGCCACAGCCTTGTGCCACCTCCTCCCCTCTACACTTTAAGGTAATCAGATGTGTGTATTAATTAGTCATCATTATTAATTTGGTATCCTGCTGTCATTTCAATAAACTTGGTAAAATTAATGAGGTCCCTAATAATGTACAGTGTTCTTGTGCTAATTAATTTTTGGTGAACAAATTCATTGTTAACATAAATAGCAATATTAATCATGCCAAAGATCAATATTTATGCAGGCAGTGAGCTCTGGAGTCTAAGAGAAAGGATGCTCCGGCGTTGGTGGATGTTGGGAGAAGTCCTGAACTGGCCAGAGGAGAAGGTGAGCTTGGCTAAGAGAGGGGCTGCCAATGGAGTGGGGACAAGGAGAACAGTCCCCGAGGGAGAGTTTGTGAAAGAGCTGCAGGTGGCAGTAATTGCAGCTGTCTTGGAGACTCCTGAGGCCCAAACACTAATCCAAATTCAGAGATGCTGAAGAATCTGTCATTGTCTTCACTCCCCCACCCCCTGCCACCTCCAGTGGGGTCACCACATCCCACGGATCCCCACCCAATGAGCCCCATCAGGCAGCACCTCCCAACACCTCCTTCCGCTGCTCTGCTCACAGCTTGTGCTTCTGCCCACACTGCTACCATCACGAGATCTACCTACACACACCCAGCCTCAGCCCTCCGATGCAGCTTCCACACCAGAGACCAGACCGTTTCCCCTGCTAAGGAATTGTCCAGTGTGTCCATGCCTCGAATGCAATCCAAATACCTTCCAGAACACAGCTCTTTTCATGGAGTTCAAGCCTTCCAAATGTCATTACCTCCCCAGCCTACGTGCTCTAGGACCTCTCCCCTCCCCTCCCCCCACCACTTCAGCTGGTTACCTCTTAGCACTCTCTGCCCTTAAGAATCTCACTTCCTCGAGGGGGCCCTTCCTGCACCCCTGCTCAGAGCCTCTCCTCTGCTCCCTGACTCCCGGGCTTCCTGCTTTTGTGGCTCCATCATACTGATTATAATATTCAGTTTGTGGGTCTTTTTGGACAGTGAGCCTCTTGAGGGTATGGCATTTGCCTGATTCAAATCCACAGCCCAGTGGCCCATAAATGCTTGAACAACTAAATGAGCAAGTCAATCCTTGTGGGAGAGACAGAGGAATCAGGGCAGGCAAGCTGGGACTAGAATGTCAGTTATACAAATGAGCAGCTAGGGTGTGGCAGGCATGTGGGGCTGGCTGCCCACAGGGGTCCTTGAAGCAGTCAGTTTACTTTTTTCACTAAGTGGACTAACTGTAAACCACGCATGGGCAGGCTGTTTCAGGGCAAGAGCTACTTCTAATTTTCTCCAAGTGTTGTGGTGCACGAGCTGTTTATTTTATTATTCAGGCGATCACCCGAAAATTGCTTGTCAGTCCACCGGTGGACCACGATCGATGTCTTACCCAGCCCTGCTGTAGACTAGGGATGTTGACAAGGACCTGATCCAAAGAAACAGGCAAGAGTGCAGACATTATATCCAGGCCCAGCAATTACTGCTGATGTTGGCTGGAGACACAGCTTGAGGAAATAGGGTAAAATTACCAACCACGTTTGGCTCAAGCTCTCAAGCCCTGCGTAAGAGGGGACTCAAAAAGGGTGAACTGAAGCAAACCTGATAAGTCTCCAGGAGACATATTTCAGGAGGTCCCAAGGGGCAAGAAACAGCGATCGCTAAAGAAGGAAAGAGAGCCAGGTTCCCTGCAATCCCGAGGAGGGGGTTGGCTGAAAGGTTAGCATCCCCTGCTCTGAGAAATGTTGTTCTCTTTTTGAGAGGGCTATTTTCCTGCTGAGCAAACCACGTGTGTGTGAACTGCCAGGACTCCTAGGAAATGTGAGGTTCTTCCCCACGCACACTGGGAGACTCTGGGCTCTGAGCATGGCTCAGGGGTCCCCAGGAGGCAGAGGTGGAAGGTCCCAAGCCACACACACACATCAGGACTTCTCAGAGATTCACAGAAGGTGCCTGGCCTGGTGACTGTGGGGTGCAATTCTCAACACTCGAAGGGAAACACATTAAGCCGCTGCTGAGTTCTGGGAACTGTCACAAGGGCTGAATCTGGAAAAGTCTTCCTGCTCTGATGTGTTTCTAAAACATATTGGTTCACCTCCAATGAAATCTCA
The DNA here is from genome assembly GCA_004027555.1 of Craseonycteris thonglongyai. NCBI lineage: Eukaryota > Metazoa > Chordata > Mammalia > Chiroptera > Craseonycteridae > Craseonycteris > Craseonycteris thonglongyai. The sequence continues at coordinate 8,020 of PVKE010011007.1, forward strand.
GAAAACACAATCTGGCAAAGAACCAAAGCACTGTTGGGTAGGTCTAGAGTTATATCTCTTAAAAATGTGGTGCTCTCTCTTCTCCTTGACAGGAAGCAGGCTAATAGGAGAAGAGGGATTCTTTTGCAGCATAAAAAGGGAAGATTATGGATGTGAGCTAAGCTTTATTGAAGTTGAAAATCCAAAAGCCCTCTCCCAAGTGGAGAGTCTAGTACATCAGAAAGTTTAATGCCCCAGGGAAATAAATTTACATTAATATTCAAAGACGATGCAATATCTCTTCAAGTTTTACAACTGGTACTAAATTAAGCCATGAAGTGCAACCATGCTAATTGGCAAGAGGCACATGACAGACAATGATAGGGTAAAAGTTCATTTCTTACTGCTATTATTTACAAAAGAGGATTTTTAGAAATAAGGGAAGGAACTCCCACATTCACCATATGGATCCTAAAGACCCAATTTGACAAGCACTGTTCTTGCACAGTATGACACCACAACTCCATCTTCCACTGGGCTACAGTGAAATGAGATTGTTTTCGTACAAGTACATTGGCATGGCAAGACATGGCCTTGCAAGTCCAAGGTGGTGTTTTAATGCAATGGAATATACCTTTGAGACCATGTAGAATGCATGACATAAATCCTTCTAGTGAAATAAATAGCAGAGTCCAAATTCTTTAGGGGGTGCTAGCCCTCTGGTTTCAGTCATTATGAATCTTCTTAGTCCTACTATCTTTTAGAGATTATGAGGAGTCCAAGACTAATCCCTCATCCATACCAGAATCTAACCAATAAAGAAGAGACACAAGAAACTGAGAATGGGGAGCAAGCAATCAGCTGCAGTAAAGTGCTTAATAATAGCCAATGCACAAGGCAAAATTGAGCTTGAGACACAACTTAGATGTGAGGCCGGAGCAGGGCATCCTATTGCTGCTTATCTTCACTTGGATTCACCCAAAACTGAGACTGGGGTGTGGCTATTCTACTCAGAGAACAGCAGTGAGGGGCGGGAATGGTGAGAGGAGGAAAAACCACACATGGATGCGTTATTGAAGTCACTGCTATCCCATCCGAACCTTCCGAGGATGTATACAAGCAGAACACCTCTCAGAAATGGCCAGCCCCAAGATCAACCTGGGAATACGTTTCTATTGGCTTCTGACCCTTGATTGAGTGTTGCTCACTTCCAGGTTAAGCATACATGCTTGATGAGTGAGCTGATGTCAGGGTGTCCGAGGAACTTTAGAGGTAGAAATGAAAGACATTTAGGGCACTTGGGGGAAGCTTCTGGAAGCCCAATGAGAAACTTTGCACCATAGCTATGGCTAAAACAGAGTGGAGGGACAAGGGGACGTGAACTGGAACACTAGAGGTGCGTGATGATACACTCTCCAGATAGGAACAGTGGGGCCTACCTGGGGAGAGAGCAGCATCTATCTTTCTACCCCAACATAGAAGATGAAAGCCCGGGCCCAACAAGACAGGCCCCAGCAGCACAGTAGCCACACGTGAAATAATTAGCTGTCCTTAAGAGGTAGCCTCAGGGCTAGCGCCAGGCACTTAGCTCATGGGAGCAGGAAGCCTTGGAGGAACAGTGGTTCTGCTACCTAGCTTTCCTTCTAAGCCAATTGTACACAGCTTTCTGCTACTCAGACGGAGCATTTCCAGCCAGGAGGGTCCGTGTGTAGTATTTTTCAAATCCAGGCAACCATTGTAATACCACAATTCGTTGGCTAGGGCTGCCATAACAAGTACCACAAACTAAGTAGCTTAAACAGAAACGTATTGTCTCATCGCTCTGGAAGCTAGAAGTTTGAGTTAAGGTGCTGTTCAGGCCAAGGCCCCTCTGAAGGCAGTGTTCTAGGCCTCTCTCCTAGCTTCTGGTAGTGTCAGACGTTCCTTGGCTTAACTCCAATATTTACGGGGCTTCCTTTCTGTGTGTGTGTGTGTGTGTGTGTGTGTGTGTGTGTGTGTGTGTTTCTGCCTTAGAAATTTCCCCTTTTATTAATAATTAGGGCCCGAGGCATACTGTTTGGGGGCCTACCTACTCCGGTATGACTTCCTCTTAACTGATGACGTCTGAACAGGCCTCTTTCCCAATCAGGTCACATTCTGAGCTACTAGTGTTAAGATTCAACATGTCAGTTGACAGGGGGCTTGGGGTACATACAATTCAACCCCTAGAACCAAAGAATGGATTTTATACAAGTATTTATTTATAAATGCTCCAAGTCTTTGAGAAATTTAAAGGAAAAAGAAATTCTTCTTCCTTGGAGGGGTCCATGATCTATTCAGAGAGGCAGCTCATAGTATGTTAAAAAGTACAGAAAGAAGTCAAGTTCTGAACTATGTAGATGACACAGCCTTTCATTTCATCCTCACAATGTTTCTGTGAGAACACTGGTGTACCCCAGGGTTACAGATGGGGAGACTGAGGCTTCGAGAGAAAGAGATTTGCTCCAATTCACATAATCAGTGGGCTTCAAACCCATGTCTTTTGAATCTGAACTCAATGTCCTTTTTCTTTTGCCCCAATTGCACTCCCTCCACAGAAAAGAAAAACCAGGAATTATGCCCTTAACTTTATCAATTACAAACCCAAAAAGTACCAGAGGTGACAGCATTCCATTTTTGTTGCTAGGCCACCAAATTTTCCTGAAAGGTGAAATCAACCCCAGACTATAAGGTGAAATAGTCTACCAGGACTGCCACACGCACACACACAAACTACAGGCTGGACACTGAAACAACAGGAACTCATTTCTAGAGTTCTAGGGGCTGGAAGACTGAGCAAGGTGTGCGCAGGGTTGGTTTCATTCCGAGGCCTCGCTCCTCAGCGTGCAGACGGCCGCCTTCTCTCTGTGTCAGCAGCTGACATTTCCTCCAGGCACATATTCGTCACATCCCTTTGCACGCCCAAATTCCTCTTCCTTTAAGGATGCCAATCAGACTGAATTCCAGCCCACCCTAACTGCTCGTGTTAACATAATCACCTTTTAAAAGGCCCTATTGCCAAATACAGTCACATTCTCACAGGCTGGGGTTCGGGCTTCAACATATGAATTTTGAGGGGACATCATTCAGGCTGCGCTTCTCTGCTTCATTTAGGGAGGTCTCCATCGATTCTAAAGGAAAAGTACTGGGTTTGGTAACCACCTGGGGATCAGTCATCCTCGTGGTGAGAAATGGGTGCTCACACCTCATGAGCAGCTAGGCTCCCTTCCCCTCCTGGGAGCCCTCAGTGCAGACCTGCCCAACTGTCTGCAGCTTCCCCAGGACACAAAGGCAGCGCTCCTGTCCCCAGCCAAGACCAATCCACTACCGTGGGCTGACCCACAGTCAACGGCATCAGGATGACTTCTGTCACCTAGAAGAACTAGACTCTTCTTCCCATGCTGACAAAAGGTATAAACCAAACTCAGTCAGTCATCCATTCAACATTGATTGAGCACTTACTAAGTTTCAGGTCCTTCGTGGTAAAGTGCAAAATAAACCCATACCCAATGCCAGGCACAGCTGTAAGAATTTGACATGCATAGTCTCACATTACCCTCAAAACTGACCTGAAAAGAAGGCACTATTCTTATCCCCAGTTTATATTTAAGAAAAACAAAATGACACATGGAAAGAATAAGCAGTTTGGGGATGCTGTGATAGCTCAGCATTTGTCTCACAGTCGTGAGATCCGGGGTTCCATTCCCAGCCCCGGCCCGTGCAAACCCATATGCTAAATTGCAGCACAACTGGTAACGGACAGCATGGCTCAATGGCAAAGGTTCTCACCTCCCATGCAGGAGCCCCCAGTTCAGTTCCCACCCTGTGCAGCCCCACATCCACCTGTGTGGAATGAAACCATATCACAACTAATGATGCACAACTATGGAGACTGCTCTGGGCACTCCCCCTTCTCTCTTTCTTCTCTCTCTCTCTCTCTCTCTCTCTCTGTCTCTCTCTCTCTTACCTTCTCTCAAAACAATAAAATAAATCTTAAACAAAAAAGAAAAGCATAAGCAGTTTACCTAAGGTTTTCATACAATTAATAAGAAATTAATAAGTGAAGCCATGTCTAAGTTGTCAAGAGTGAGTGGTCTGAGAGGATTCTAGAGATGGGGACTATAGACATGACAGCCTTTTATGAGCTTTCTGGGCTGAGAATGTGAGAGGACAAGCTGCATTGGAAGGGGCAGAGAGGAAAGTTCACACACCTCATTACATGAGCATTTAAAATTCACCTGAAAATGGCTCTCGGATTTCTGAGCAGACCTTGAACCTTGGACACTACTTCCTGAGAGCCACGATCTCAGGGCTCAGAACTGGAAACAGCCTGCAAAGGTGATCCAATGTACCTCTCAGATTTCAGGGAACTGGGGCCAACTTGTATCCTCTTAATGTAGAGAAATCTCAAGAACAGAACCTCCCTACCTGGGTTCCCATTGAAATGGGGATTTGTACATTTGCTAACTCACATCTAGACTTGAGGAAAAAACCTTCCTGGTTAGGAGTTTCTATTGCATGTGAAGTCAAATGTAAAGGTCAAGCCCTATTTCCAAAGAAAATTTGCTTCTTGGTTGTATTTTAGACAAAGCATTTCCTGCAATTAGCTAACTAGAGCTGTATCTTATTTCCTTTACCATTAATCGTGTAAGAAACTGAAATTAACAAGCCTCCTCATGACCCACCTGAGAAGGCCACCATCTCTCACTGCCATTTACTGAAAGTCTTTTCTTAGAGATGCTCTACCGATAGCACTTGAGCAATTTTGATGAATGTTTCTCTCCTGCTCATTACAAGAATGCTAATCTTCTGACATCTCTATGTACGTTTATTCAAAGACTCCAAGCTCCCCACACTGTGGTAGAAGAGAAATTCAGCTCTGTATATTTGTTGTTCCAGTGGTCTGCTCCCATGGAATTATCTGATGATGTGGTATTAAAGAATTAGGTCAAATAATCTGGATAAACCTACAGGATTAAAGGATCTGTGGTTGTCTTGCTGACCGATAGTTTGAAAATCTAGTTATAGTCAGGCACATACAGTATACTCATTGTTCATTCATTCCACAAATTGTAGTGCGCACTTACTAGGTGTTCAGGGATCTTCTAGGCACTGGAGAAACAGAGCTATGGAGTTCCAGGAACTTGTGGTAGAGGGAGGAAGATGAGAGGCGAAGCACATGAATAATGGCAACACCGTGCAATAAGGGGCTTAGAAGCCAGCGAGGGGGTGACAAGCCTGCCCACAGCCAGAATGGAGTCTCAAACAAGGTGATATTTGAGCTCAACTTGAAAGATAGGAAAGAGATTGCTGGGAACGAGATTGCTGGGCGAGCCTTGCAGGTAGAGGAAATAGATGTGCAAAAGGGCAGAGCATGGTGTGTTTAGAGAGAAGCTTTATCTACCCGAAACCATATGCTTGGCAGAAGATGTGCTGCAGAGGCCCCCAGGGGCCAGATCTTGCTTCACTTGCATGCCAGGCTAAAGAGTTGATCTTGAAATTGTAGGTCAGTAGCTTCAAGCCACGTTTCATGATGCCAAAGTCCCTTTAGCCACTTTGAAGAGCAAAGACTGGCAGGGAGGACAGCAGGTGCAGTGCTGAGTTCTTTACCTCTGTCAAAGCATTTGGCTCTAATGAGGACAGTAGATGTGGTTGTGGGGGATGGGGGTGGAGTGCAGATTCAAGAAGCAGTTCCACAGTAGATGCATTAGTCAAGGTTCTCCAGAGAAACAGAACCAACAGGTTATATCATAAAGAGATTTCTTATAAAGAACTGAAGGACTTGGCTCACAAGATTAGGAAAGTAGAGGAGTCCCAAGATCTGCATTTGGCTAGCTGGAGACACAGCTGGTACAGTTCCAGTCTGGGTCCCAAGGCCTGAGAACCAGGACTCTGATGATGTAAGTTCCAGTCCAATGCCTGGCCAACTCAAGATCCAAGAATAACCCATATTTCCATTTCGGTCTGAAAAGGCAGGAAAAGACCTGCTTGTCTCAGTTCGAGCAATCAGACTAGAGTTCACTCTTACTATCAGGAGTAAGTAAAAGCCATTTGGTTCTTTTCCGCTTGGCTGAGGCCCACCCACATCAGGAAGGCAATTTACTTTACTCAGTCTTGATTCAAATGTTAATCTCACCCAAAAACACCCTCACAGACACACCCAGAATAATGTTTGCCCAAATATCTGGGCATTGCATGACCCAGCCAAGTTAATACATAAAATTAATCATCACAATTACCAAACTTGGAATCGAAAGCAAAAGTTTGGGGGCTCAATGACTATGCCTCAACACAACCTGGAGCAATAGGCAGAATTGCCAAGGTGGAGGGAACAACTGTGCCCTTCTCTGCTCTGGAACCAGGACTGGCTCGCTTACCAATACCTCCCATAACCCACTTGAGTAAGTGTCCTCTTTTATTTTATTTATTTTTTTCAAACAAAAGAACCTGGTCAGAAATAAGCCTGGCTTCACCCACCGAGGGATCCAAAAACTAGCTGCTTAGTAAGGCTCCAGCTTCATCTCATGACTGATGACAGACACCCAAACACCTGTGAGCCCACCTTAGGACTGCCGTCACTATGTACCCCATCAGGGAGTCAAGGAGCCTCATGGAGCCCCCTCTGTGACCTAGGCTGGGCGCCTGAGCCCTCTCTAGCCTGCCTGAAGCTACCAAGAATTCATTCTCTCTTTTTTTTTTCATTCTGGCCCCAGCTATGTATCTACTTCCACCTTCATCTCCTCCATGGTGTCCTGTCCTTCCCAAGCCAGGCTGTGGAGCAGGACACAGGCTGCCTAGCTCCCCCAAGATAAGCACATTCCTGCTCAAAATTGTAGTGAGTTTTACTGGGTGACAAAGTTTCATAGATGGGAACCACAACAGCATGTTGGATTTACAACCTTCTTTCCACATGCAAAGGTCTTGTAGTTACTGATCCTCATTCAGTCTTCTCTTCCTGAGATGTCCCCAGAATCTCCAGGACTCTCAGTGCTCCTGTCTCATTCTGCAAAGTGGAGCTCAGCAAGCTTCCCAGTGCCTCAGACCCCTGCCACTCTCTGGGCCACCCAAGAACTCCATCCTTTGTCACCATGGTATCTTAGTCCCAGAACAGAGCAAAGGGGCAGGCAGAATTGAACTGGAAGCCACTAGCGAACCCCAGTTCCAAGTAGATCATTTGCTCTTCAGTGACTACCCCTTTCTGGACCTCTGCCCCACATAGGAATATGCCTGAGGATGTACTTTAATGTGTACATCCCCTTTGTGCCCATCCCTGAATGTTTTTGTGGCTTAGCATGACTGCAGTCAAAACACTACCTTGCCCATAAGTAACAGACAGCTCCTTATCTCCCAGTTCCACGCGATTTAATCAGGATGAAATCTGATGCTCCAAATCCATATGGTGCTGTTTTCTTTCTGTTGCCTCACCGTGAATCTGTTCAGCAAGAAATCACTCTTTGAGATGTATTGATATCTCTCTCTAGACTTCTGCTTCTGGAGTGTGTGTCTGTAGAATTTTCAGAGGGAGGGGCTTACCTCTCAAATCCGAAGGCTGCCGTGGCAATAGAACATCCACTAGGAAAACTTGAGGGATGGTCGACCTCTTCTGAAAGCATAGCAAGCACAGTATCAAGAGGAATGCACTCAGAAGCAACACACTTTTCAGCCATTGACTCGCTTGACAAATATTTATCAAGTGTCAGCCATGTAGCTGGACACTGTCCTGAGTGTTAATAACACTTTAGTGAACAAGACAAGCATCCTTCCTGCCTTTATGGAAGTACATTTGAGTTCCTTAATGTCTTTTACCTGTGTGACCTTGATCAATGTGCTTGATCCTTCTGAGCTTAATTCCTCTTCTGGTCTATAAGGAGAATGATGTGAACTCCCTGGAGTGTTGAATCAACACATGTAACCATCCATGGCACATTCTAGGCATCCTCAAGCCATTAATTGACACAGAGAGATGTTCCATCTTGACCTGAAATTCCTGGGAACACCCTCAAGTTGATGAAAACAGCCTTATGGCACAACCGGATTCAAACTGCAAGTTTGTGATCCAGTCTGAAAACATTCAAAGTATAAAACTTCACAGACTATGGCAGAAAAGCAAATATAAACCTTTTTATATGGTTCCCTGCTTAATTTATTTCCAACTTTGTCTTAAGTGATATTTCTCGCCGATATACATGAAATGGAAAATATCTAACTAGAGTTAAATTCCGGTGAATGCTCCAGATTCACACATCGCTCCCATGGGGGCTCTGGAGCAGGTCGGCGGTGCACTACTGCCCCCGTGTGTAGTGCGTTTAGCTAGCAAGAATTTGGGAGCTGAACTGACGTGAGGATGGGTTTGGGGGAGTTTTTTGTTTGTCTGCTGGTTTGCTTGTTTGTTTGTTTCAGCAAGAACACTTAAGAAGGAGAAAACGGACTCTCAAAAATCCTCTTTATCCAAGATCAAATAGAATAAAGTTCAATTAAGTCAGTGCAGCTGTCGACTGTTAAACCAACTCCAACTTATATTCCTGTGCTCCCTCCTCTGAGGCTTTTTCTCCCCCTGACATGCATTGTGTACCAGGATCCATGTACAGGGAATGGATCCACTAATTCCAGAGAAAGGGAAACATCTCTAATAGTGTGCACAGCTGACACATGACCCAAGTAGTCTGAGACCTCCAAGATTCCTAGTTCTTGCCCAGAAAAATCTCTAGGGCCTAAGTTCTATTTTCTGCCCACAAAGCAGCTCTCAAGTACTTCACCTGCCTCAAGCCAGTACAATGGGTCTTTGTTTGGGTCAAGGAACAATGACCACATTATGTCTCATAACCCTGCTAGGAGCCCAAGATTTGGAAGGAATGAATAATCGAGAGGGGTGAACTGCCTTAGTGCACGGAAACTATACAGAAGGAAACACAGGTACCACAGGACACCCAGGAAAGGAGCCACCCCCAGTGGGAAGTGGGAAATGCCACCAACGACTAAGCCGAACCTTTCATTGGAATCAGTGATCCAGCGAAGAAGCAAGTGAACGGGAGTCACAGGCAGGACTTGTGTTACAAGCAGAGTATCGAGGCATGAAAGTACAAAATGCTTTGGGGAAACTGAATGCAGTTCAGCTTGATTGAAACACAAGGGATTTCAGCAAATGGGGATGTTACACAGATGTTCGTGGAGGCTTTTACGTAACAGACTGAACATGTGGATGGAAAGAGTGGACTGCAAAGCAAGGAAGTCTGACTTTCACGGGGGCCACAGGGGCAGTGAGATTAGAGGAAGGAGTTCGGAAGGAGCAACAGTCCACTAGGAAGCTGTTACACAGTCTAAGCAAAAGAGACTGAGCATAAAGTGAGGATCAGAAGATATGACTGGAGCTTACAAAGAAAATCATTAGGTCTCGGGTATTGTGGAGCTGACCCTATACTCTTCCCTAAGAGCCCCTGATCGAGACGAATGAACAGCAAACTGTTCTTTTTCACGCTGCCTTTGTCTGGTTCCCAATTGCTACAAAAATGTGCGCTGCTGCATCTTGTTCCATATTGCACCTCCCAGGACAGATCAGCAAGGCTTCTGTCCCCCTCTGACCATTTTGGTCTGCCCTGATGACTACTTGTACCCCTGCCAGAGAGGCAAGAATGCGAACCGTGGGCAGAGAGGGTTTCCCCAGCTCAGCATTTGCTGGGAAGACCGAAGGTGGGAGTCATGATTCTGGGAATTGTGAGGCCTTCCTGTGTGACAGCAGCTTTGTCGTTTCACCTGCACTGGGACCCAGATGCCTGACTCTTCCCTGGGTTTTACCAGCTGAGTGCTCTATAGAAAACTCAAGCTTCCCACTCAGAGTTCCTGGGTTTTATCGGCTCTGTTATATGAGCTGCTCAGAGGTACTATCTACAGAGAAAAGACGAGGCGGTGGGAGCAGTGAAATCTGAATACTAGCTGTACAGTCTGAATGAGCCACTCCATCTCTCAGAGCTGCAATCCTCCCGTCTGTCCAAGGGGATGGCACCAGCTTTCTCGTCGGGCAGCTGCCAGGGGAGAATGAGGTCATGTAAGTGAGGGTGCAAAGCACTGAACAGGTGGTTCTGGTTATACCCATCCGGGTAAAGACGTGTGGAGACCGAGACAGGGAGCCCTGGACCTCCTCCCACCCCCACCCACCCTGAGTGTAAAATGGATACATTTCATAAGATCCCACCTGAGAGGAACGGGGTTTGTGCTTGGGTGTCGTGGCTGATCCCTGGTACTTTAACCAGTAACCATTGAGAACACCCAAGTCTCTTTCCTAATGCTCCCTAGCAAAAGGGATTTTGCAACCAAGAAAATGGTAACTTTTAAACATTAAAGTGCACATATGCACTGAAGAATATTATCAGCCAATCATAAAATTAATCGTTTTTTTCTTGTTTTTTAAAAATCACTGTTTAAGTCCAAAAATGTGTTATTTGTAACTATACTCAACATCATGGATGGATCTCACACACACTGCTGAGTGAAAAGTGATAGACACAAGAGTATGGATCTATGGTGTTATTGCATATGGTGTAATAGAACGATATACATAGTTCTATTAAGGCAGAACGCACTAACACAGGCAGAAATCATCTCTGCTGCTAGAAATCAGGGTAGTGGTTACCCTAATTCAAGGGTAATGGCTGGAAGGGCAGCTAAAGGGGCATGGTGCTCACTAGGTGGGCATATTCAGTTTGTGGAAATAGAGCTATACACTTAAAATATGTGCACTTTATGTATACTCCAATGAGGAGAGATTTTTTACAATATATTCTTACCCACTATAAGAAAAAAAAAATCTTTGTCCATTGCCACCATCCTAAGTCAGCATCAAGGGTCTCCAAATGAGGGTGCTAACGTTTTTATCTACCACTTTGCATGACCACTGAGAGAGCATAGTTCTGACTGATTTCTTAGATTAAAGCACGAGTCACAGGTAGCAAAAAAAAATCAATGTCAATGGCAGCCCTTCCAAGTAAGTGATGGCTCATCCGAAAGCCCTCGAGTGTTGTTTAGGACACACTCACCACACACACAACCTTAGGACTGGTGTTTTATTCCTAGGTTCTTAGTGAAAATTGCCTCAGGCCTCTCTTCCGCTTCAAATCTCCTTTGACCCATACTCAAAAAGATTGCCGCAAGGAGTATTTTCAAAATGTGTTCTTAATGTCCAGGTTATGCACCAAGGGCTGGGTTAACTCAGTGGGGGGATGGGCAGCGGGGGGGGGGGTGTACTGACATGGCATTCTGGGAAGGAAGAAGAGATAGAAGATGCAGTAACTGAACTGAGATTAGAGAATTGTCTGCCTTGCACAGACAAAAGCATCCTGACTGGAGAAAAGAGAGAAACCAAGATTTATGAGTTCAAAGTCATGCCACAAAGTCAGTGCTAAGCAGAAAGCCTCAGGGAAAGGGCAAGGCCGAAAATGAAGCAGTGAACTTCAAAATCAGAAGTCAGGAGAATGGAGAGTAGCAGACATCATGGAGGGCAATGTCAAAGGTGGAGGTGAGCAGTTCAGAACCATGAGCCTGAACGGTAAGAGCAGGAGGGTCTCTTTCGTGATGCCTTGTGGGCAGGGAGTAAGCTTCAAAATGGAACAGGACAGCCCATTGAGAGATCATGTCAGTGAGACTTACAATGTAATTCTGAAAATAAACATTGCAGACAAAGGTTTCCCTTTGGTTTTTTTCCCTTTCTGTTCTTCTGAAATAAGTCAATCCCCAAGTCATTGATGAGCCAGGAACCCGGCTTTGTGGGATGTGGAGGAGTGGGACCCTGCCCCCACTGAGAGCAGAGCATTCTGAGCAACATCACAAGTTTTACAAGATACAGGCAAAGGGTGCTCAGTTAGGGAGGGTTCAAAAAGTCTGGGGAGGGACACCAGGAGAGCTCAGCGGTTGGGTGCTTGCCTCGCAATAGCGAGGTCTGGGCTTCGATTCCCGATCCTGGCCCATGTAAACCCATATGCTGAACTGCTGCACAACTGGTGACCATCGGGACGGCTGCGAAGGTGCTCGCCTCCCATGTGGGAGGCCCCCAGTTCAGTTCCCGCCCCGTGTGGCTCCACATCCACCTGTGTGGAATGAAACCATGTCACAACTAATGATGTGCAACTATGGAGACTACTCGGGCCCTTCTCCCTTCTCTCTCTCTCTCTCTCTCTCTCCTTCTCTCAAAATAATAAATTTAAAAAAAATTCATGTCTGAGGAACTTCAAGTAGTCCATGAGCTGAGGGACTATGGTGACCTCACTCAAATAGGCACAATGCTAGCCTGGGAGTATGAACACAACCTGCCACTGGGAGCTTATATTCTCATTAGTGCTGTAATGTAAGTACTTCAAAACATGCCTGAATTGTTTTCAATGTTTTTATTAGATTTCTTAGTGTGACCTTGGTTAATAACGTTGCACAAATTTTAGAGGTACAACTTTATCATACGACATCTGTATACCCAGGGTATATTCATCACCCAAAGTCTAGCCTCCTTCCATCACCATATATTGATTCTTTTTACCCTTTTCATTCTTCCTCCCACCCCCTCTCCCCTAGTAACCACCATACTGTTGTCTATGAGTTTATTTGTTGCTTTTTGTTTTATATCCTACATATGAGTGAAATCACATGGTTCTTGTCTTTTTCCATCTTGCTTATTTCACTTAGCATAATACTCTCAAAATCCATTCATGTTGTCACAAATGGCAATATTTCATCCTTTCTTATGGCTGAGTAGTGTCCCATTGTATTTATGTACTACATCTGCTTTATCCAGTCATCTGTCAACGGACGCTTACATTGTTTCCATGCCTTGGCCATTGTGAATAATAGTGCAATGAACATGTATGTGGATGAACAAGTGTTTTCAAATTATTCAGGTAGCTGCCTAGGAGATTTCTGGGTCATGTGATGGTAGCCCCATTCTTGATTTTTTTCAGAAATCTACACACTGTTTTCCTCAGTGGCTGCACCAATTTACATTTTTACCAGCAATGTATATGGATTCCCTTTTCTCCATATCTCTTCCAACACTTGTTATTTCTTGTGTTATTGATAAAAGCTATTGAATGGAATCTTAAAGTTAATTCACATATTTCCTGGAAGATGATCTCTTTTGAGTGATTCATGCAAGGACAGTATCTGAGTACAGTTAACCATAAAGACCAGAGACTGAAGGAATGTTCAGAATATCACCCACCAACAAAAAACACTGGCACAATCAGAATGGACACCAGACATGAAAATATATGTAAGAGAAATGTAACGATAGTTTCTAGGATATTAGGGCTACAAAGTATCCTCCAGATCTTCCCCCTTCCTCCACATCCCCCTGTGGGCGTTCCCATTGTCCCAGGGTTTTATCTACCACATGCATTGGTTTTCCCAGGAGTTTAGCTCATCGGGTTCCCTTTGGTACAACTGGGTGATTTTTGTGTGTTGAATGAATAGTTAGGAAACAATTACACGAAGCATTTTGGTCTAAATTCTCTTTATTGAAAGCAAGGTGATCTGAGTTTCTTTCCAGGAATAAGTCATGGTGCCAGACACTGACACGTATCCCTGTGGAATGCAGGAATGGGAGGCTGGCTTGGGGTTGTGCTTGGGACATAAGGCTCTGCTGGAGGTCATCTCCATGCACAGAGTCACTGTGGTTCTTGTGCTAGACTTAGGGGTTTCTAGGGTTCCATGGAAAAAGTTCATCTAGTGAGAACATCTAAGATTAACCTGACTGACAAATCAGAACATGAAAAAGCACAAGGACCGAGAGAATGAATCTTAATCTCAAAAAGTTATCATTAGCCCAGGGTGCCATAAACACTGACACCATGAGGGAAAGGCCACGACTGAGAGCAAACCCCAAATCCCTGTCCTAGATGAGTGTGAATCCAAGTCCAGCTGCCTATATTGAAAACGAAAATTACATGCAATGAGATCCTAGGCCTCAGACCCAGAAAAGCATACTTCTCAGGGTAGGGGTTTGCAAGTGCCCAGAGAGCAAGAGCAAGTTTGGGATGATGGGACTCTCCCCTCCTCCATCCCAGTCTCATCTGTCTGACAATGGCCAAGTCTCCCAGCTGGTCTGATCACACACCGGACAAAGACGTTTGTTCAAAGGTCCCTGCTGCCCATTCAGAGATGAATGAAGCTCTGTTACTCCTTCCCTCCTGGAGTACTCGAATACTCCAGTGCTCAAGGCAGTCAAGACAGCCCTTGCTGCCACGGAGCTTACAGTGTGGTTAAGGAAAGAGGACAGGCACCGTGGAGAGCCAGGCAGAGAAGAAATGCACACCGTATCGGGATGTGGAGGAAGACCCGTAGATCTGAGCAGCAGCAAAATTGTAGCAAAGCTGCTGTATCATTGATAAGTGGTACTTTTTGAGGACCATCCAGCTTGGTGGGGGGGTGGAGGCACATAACAGAAAAGGCAAGAGAGCAAAGGTCAGACAGTAGGAAGGCCTAGATCTTCTCATGGTTCTTCTACCGCCTAACTGTGTGACTGAAGGCAAGTCGTTTTACTCAACCTCTGAGATTCAGCGTCATCAGTAAATTAGACCAAAAAGCAGAAGAAACAAAGAAAATCCTCTCCTGAATGGCATTGATGATTAAATGAGAAAATGGACTTTAATTCTCTTTCTGTTGAGAGCAGATTCTTAAGGATGAACATGTGTTGAATATTTATATTTTTTAGAAATGGTGCTCAGTAATTGAAGTACATACACTAAAGAGAGCTGCAAAATGAATAAATGTGACAAACCCCTGATTTGACCCGGATATAAGTACATTTACTGAATAATTCAGTAATGATTGAAACCAAAAAATTGAAATAATAACACTTGCCCTGTCCAGACCCTAAATGAATATCAATGTATTATTCATTACTCCTGAACCCAAGCCAGGGCGCACACTAAGCCAAATTAATGTTGGTCTGGTGGCGTCCCTAGAATTCAGTTAACAGAGGAGTGAGCATCATGGCAACACATTGGAGCCCAGGGCAGAGTTCTTTGATCCTCACGCTGCCTCAAGTGCAGGAATCTGATTTTCTTCCACGTAGGCACTCCCTAAATGCAAGCATCTTTAAAAAGACCTTCTAGGAAGCCCAGGCTCAGTGGACTGTGAAGAATGGCATTCTGAAGCTGCTATTAACTTCTCTACCGGTAGGTTTTTCATGAATAATCAAGGGCTTTTCTGTGAAGAAAAATCTGCTGGTTTGGATTTTGCCTCTCTGTCTTGCCATAACCTACACCTATAACTAGGGTGACCATACATTTTATAACGGAGACTGACACCTGAATGTGAAAGAGCCACCGCAAAACCAATATTATCACCATGTCGTATGGTCATAGTCTGTCTTCTATCATGTCCAGCGAGGTTCTGTAAGACACTTCAGAAGCAATCTGAGAGGATATCTACATCCTTTCTCCCGTCTCCCACAGTTACTCTATCCACCCTAATTTGACAGCAATCACTTCAGCAGCTTGTCTATACTGAGACTTTCTCAAATATGCACTTGAGTGTCTATATACAAGCTTGCTGTGTTTTTGCACTCCTACCAGATCAATTTATATTAGAATTAAGTTATATAATCACAGTAACAAGTGCCACTGGCTGAACTACAACCGACTGATGGTGAACATTCCAGGCAGCCAGGGCAGCCGTGCCCAGTAGACAGCAGACAGTAGCCCAGAAGCTCCGAGATCATTCAAGTAGGAGTGAGTATGTCTCCCAGGAGTAAAAGGCAATAAAGCATACTGGTTAGAACCAGGCTGCTGGCTGAGTTTAAGTCCCAGCTCTCCTACTTAATAGCTGTATGAACTTGGGCAAGTACTTAACCTTTTAATTCCCCATCTATAAGATGAGGCTAGGGGAAGCCGGGATGGCTCAGTGGGTTGGGCGCTCACTTTGCAGCGCCGGGGACCGGGGATCGAATCCCAGCCCCGGCCCGTGCGGAACCATATGCTGAACTGGGAGCTCCCCTAGTTCAGTTCTCTCTCTGTCTCTGTCTCTGTATCTCTCGCTCTCCCTGTCAAAAAAAAAATAAAAAAATAAAAATATATATTAAAAAAAAAAAAAAAGATGAGGCTATAGTCGTATCGACCTCACAGAATTGTTATGAGGATCAAAGACTTAATAGAAGTAGAGTGCTTAGAGAGGATGACTAGAACATAGCAAGTACTGTGCGAATCTTTATTATTACCATTATGATTTTTATTAATAAAATGCATTTTTAATCTAGTAAATTGGTTAAGTGAAGTTTGGTTAAAGGAGCTTTTACTTTATGTGACAAAATAAATGTCTACAATGTCTAGAAATGAATATATAAAAGACAGTGGGGCAGCCTTGAATTCAGAGGGAAGGTAATTATATCAACAGAGACTGAGAGAGGCCCTCATTCTCATCATTTGGGGGAGGTCAAAACATCTAGAAATGAGTGCTCTGATGGGTGACTTTAATAAGAATTTGGGGACTATCAAAAAGGCCACTTCAGGCAAATGATTCAGCCCACACTAAGGCGGGGTGACTCAAGAAATCATGCCGTGTTCAAAAATGATTAGAAATGTGTTGGAAGGGGAAGGGGGCGACACGGCTGAGGCCAGAAATGTAAGTAGGGGTCAGGCACCGTCCCTGGAGGAAGTGAGAACAGATATGGGAGAGGGCTTCTAGGGCTGCTCTAGTGATTGGCAAGGACCTCCCAGGGGGTCTACTTAGCAAAGAGGGACAGGTCCTGGCCACACACCCATTCAGTGTGGAAGTCAGCAAAATTACCTCCATCTGAAACCCAAATAATGAGTCTGAATCCTAATGTGCAAGAACAGTTCGGGTCTTTGTGCAAGCTGTCCATCACATCTGGTTGTTAGCGTGTTTACAGCAGGATGCAAACTGATGTTCAATTACCCACAGAACTTTATCATTAAAACAGAACTTTAAAATATGCATGTAAAATTTTAAAAAATAGCTTGCACTAACGAAACCAATTTTTAAAAGTCTGAAACAGGGCTTTGCCAGGTTTTCAAAGCCATCTGTTTTCAAAGCCTACCTTCCTCCTTGTTTACCGCAGTCTATCTGCTGTTTTAACAACCTCCAGTGGGATTTCACACACCTCATTATGCAAAATTACTGCTTATGCATTCACTCTGCCACTTGCCTACCTAATCTCAACTCCTAACACCTTTCCTAGGAAGATCCCCAGTCTGGAGTTCTCCTACAGGGCTGTAGATCAGGAACAGTGGTAGAGAGTGTCAGAGCAAAATTAAACACATCCTCCAGTGTATTACTGTTATGAGACAAGGCTTGATCTGAGACCTTACTTGAGGTGAGAAGAAAAAAAAAAAAAGCAATAATGATTACAACACAAATTCAGAATCTCTCTATTCAAAAAAGGAAAGAAAGAGGAAGATCTTGCATGAGGTATTAGTTAGAAAGTCAAGTTTGATCCTCTTCTCATGCACTGCTCTCCTCCTGTAACTAATCTATTCAAATATTCTTAACTTCTTCATATAAGGCTTTGGGCCTATCATCTTTTGGTTTAGAATAGTCAGGAATCTAGACTCTAGATTGCCTGTTTCTCAGCTGCATGGCCTTAACCAGTACACATAGGATGACTAAGCCCAATCAACCATTGTCTAAGTGGTGAGCAGGGCAGTAGACACCAGGGATAGAACTGGTGTTAAATGGCCACCAGCCAAAGGCTGGGTTGCCCATGGATGGCCTAGACTGTCCAGTTCAATGATGCACCTTCAGGGGACCAACCACTGAACTAGGCCCCCAAACCAGATGCACACAGGGTGAAGTACAAGCGATGACTATGTGAAGTAGGGGGGTTCATGGTCTAGGGTAGAGATTCCCAACCCTGGTTGCATGTAAGAATCACCTGGGTAGATGAAAAAGGCACCGGCATTTAAGCCCCAATACAGCTCTTATAATACATTTTCATTCAGTTACTGTGGAGTGAGGTCTGAAGGTCAGTATTTGGGGGGTTTTTTTTAGTAAACTTTTATATTAAAACTAGCGTGATATGATACATGATTCAAATCTTCAATGGACAGCCCAGTAAAAAATATCTAGAAGATGAGCATCCCCATGGAACCACTACCTGCATTTTCCCAGTCCTCGACCCCCTCCCTGCAGGTAACCTCTACTGTGACTTTCATCACCATAAAACACCTACTGTCAAACTTTGTAGAAATGAAATCACATCTTAAATTTTCTTTTTCATCTGTGTATCTGACTTTTTTTGCTCAGCTTTATGTCTATAAAATGTATCAAGTCCTTGGGTATAGCAATAATTGTTATGTAGTAGTCCATTCTCTATTCCACAATTCCTCCATGTCCTGATGATGCACCTTTTTTGGATTGTTTCCACTTTGGGACTATTATGAATAATGTTGCAATGCACATTCCTGTACAGGACTCCTGATGCCCATGTAGGTGCATTTTTCTTGGATGTGTATCCAGGACTGCAATCGCTATGTCAAAGCATATACCTAGGTTCATCTTTAGTAGAAAATATCAAACAGTTTTTCAAAGGAACTGAACTAATTACATGACCACCAGCAGTGAATGATCGTCTAGTTGCTCCACATTCTCACCAATGTTATAAATGTTGGTGTATAGTGATACCACATTTAAGCTTTAATTTGTATTTTTCTGATGACTCATGATGCCAAACATTTTTTCATTTGGAGATACACTTTTGTGAGGTGCCTCTTTTGCCCAACTTTGAAATTGTGGTGTTAGTGTTTCTGTATAGATTTATGGTTCTTTAAGTATTTGTTAAGGGGAAGCCGGGATGGCTCAGTGGGTTAAGTGCTCACTTTGCAGCCCTGGGGACTGAGGATCGAATCTCAGCCCCAGCCCGTGCAGACCCATATGCTGAACTGGGGAGTGCCCCCAGTTTGGTTCTCACCAGGGTGAGACCCCGGCCCACTTCCTGCCCTGTGCAGCCCCGCCCTCCTGTGGAATGAAACTATGTGGAAAAACCAATGATGTGCAACTGTGGAAACTGTTCTGGGCCCTCCCCCTTCTCTCTCTCTCTCTCTCTCTCTCTCTCTCTCTCTCTCTCTCTCTCTCTCTCTCTCTCTCTGTCAAAAACAGTAAAAATAAATCTTTTAAAAAAAAGTATTTGTTAAAAGGCTCCTTTGACTTGTGTGCATTGCATGTATCTTTTCTCACTCTGTGGTTTGCCTTTTTACTTCCTTAACTCCTCTCTTTTGATAAAACAGAACCTCTTAATTTTAGTGAACTCCAATTCATACATCCTTTTCTTTATGATAAGTTTTTTAGGGTCTTATATAATTTTTGCATAAACCCAAAGCCATAAAGATGCCACAAATTACATTCCATAAG
Source organism: Craseonycteris thonglongyai (assembly GCA_004027555.1). Taxonomy (NCBI): domain Eukaryota; kingdom Metazoa; phylum Chordata; class Mammalia; order Chiroptera; family Craseonycteridae; genus Craseonycteris; species Craseonycteris thonglongyai. The sequence continues at coordinate 27,361 of PVKE010011007.1, forward strand.
CTATGCGTTTGTCCTTTCTTACTTAGGTCTATCATCCAGCTAGAATTGAGTTGGGGCTATTGTTTGAGGCAAATGGTCAAGATTCTTTTTTTTTTTTTTAAAGAGAAATACCTAATTGCTGCAGTTACTGTAAAGACCAAGCTTCCCACTGCATAGTGGCTGTCAGTACGTCTTTAAATGTTCACGGTGGAAAAGCTGATTTCAATATGCTTCCAGGGTTGAGAATTACTGCTCTAAATCATGGAAAAATAAGAAGTTCTCAAGAGTGAAGAGAAACTACACCAACATGTAGACCTCTGACATGAAAAAAACTGTCAATCCCTTTGAGAGTAGGTTTAGGGAAATTTGATACTTGATGGCTGAGTTGAGATGTCTAAACATCCAAAAAACAAAGCAGAGTTGGAAGCCGTAGCAACACCCCAAAATGACTGAGCTCAGAGCCTGGCCCTAACTCTCCCCAGGTTCCTCTCAAAGGATCCATAAAAAAAGGCTACCACGGCACCAACTCCAGGCCTGGGAGATGCTCGGCGGTGAAGCAGGTGAAGCTCTTCAGCCTCCCCCAGGAACAGCGAGGCAGCTCTGCAGGAAGAGAAGGGGGTGTTTCCCAGCCCACAAGTCTTGTTTCTCCTGATGATTGGTTCCAATGCTCCCCTTTTGCAGGAGAGAAGACTGAGAGTCAGGCAGAGTGAGAAACTCGCTCAAAGTCACCCGCCACCTGCGTCAGATCCAGCGCCAGAAGGAGTCACAGGAAACAATCTCCCGAAGGTGACCAGGTCTGCGAGCCTTCAGAACAAAGCCTCCGTTCTCAGAGAAAGTACTCTCCTTCTCAAGACTCACTCAGGAGACTTTAGTAATAATTACTAGTTGCAAACTAGCAAATTGGAGTTCATTATCTGGACAGACCTAATTGCAATTGAAACTCTGTTGAAATTAAATAAAATCGCCACTTTAAAGTGCACAAAACCTCTTATAGGCATTATGTCTGAAGACGTCCAGCAGAAGCTGAGCTCTCTGGGATGCTGAGGTTGGAGAACTAGCCTACACCACACCAGTGCTTGGTGTACCCACCCCTGCACCTCAGCCCCCTCCCAGCTATCCTGATATCCCAGGAAGAAAGGAGCCGGCCCCTCCTTTCTGCCTCTGCCCCATAGTATGTCCGATTCAAGTTTAAGGGGCTGCCATAGCCTGGTGGGGTCTTCCCTGATGCTCCCATTTCTGCCCCAACTTTGAATAGGACCTTGTGATGGGCCATGGCTCTCACACCAGCAGAGACTCTGCAGGAGGCCACCTACCTCAACAGCCTCCGGAATTCAGCCTCAGGAGGTCACACAGAGTCTGGCTGGTGCCTGCAGGAAAGATAGGAGTTGGCCAGAGATGGAAGTAAAGGATCCCCCACAGAGGAAAAGGTAGGTGCAAAGTGCTGAAGGCAGAAAAGAGTCTGGAGCAGATGGGAATCTACCATCGCTCAGTGTGGCAGGAAATGAAAGAGCTGCAGGTGCAAAGAGGCTGAGAGGTTGATGAACAGGGAGAATCCTGTAGGCCAGGGATGTCAAACTGGTGGCCCCTGACGTAATTTCTTGTGGCCCATGATGCTCTGAAATAAAATGAAAATAGAAAGAATTGTCATGAAGAAAATAGAGCTTAGGGGAGATCGAGGCAATACCGTACACATAATTCCCTCGTTAACCCTTTAACTACTGAAGACAAGTATACATGTGGCCCAGTGCCTTTCCTGGGGGCCTGTGGGTGTGTATAAATGTGCTGACTCAGTTCCAGCAACATTTGTAAATGTGATGTGGCCCGCGTGAATCTTGCCTGTGGCACCCAATGGCCCGTGTTTTAATTGAGTTTGACACCCCTGCTATAGGCCATCATGAAGAGTTGAAACTTTGCCCCAAAGAACATCTGAATATATGGAAGCAGGACAAGACTGCAGGGCTTCCAAATCTTAGAAGACAACATTGTATAACTAAAAATGCTCTGAATTGGAAATCGGGACACCTAGATTCTTGTCCCCATTGGGCCAGTTAGCCAGCCGGATAATTTCTCTGCTTCTTCATTTCCTCATCTGTAAAATGGGGACCAACGCTTGTCTGACTTCCTCACAGGGGAATATTGGGGGAAAGTGAGTCTTCATGGCTGGGTTGAGAAATCTAAACATCCACAAAACAAAGCAGAATTGGAGAGCAGTAGCAACACCCGAAAACGACTGAGCTCAGATCCCGGCCCTGACTCTCCCCAGATTCCTCTCAAAAAGTTCATAAGAAAATGGTGACCATGGGGGAAGCCGGGATGGCTCAATGGGTTAAGCACTCACTTTGCAGCCCTGGGAACCCAGGATCGAATCCCGGCCCCGGCCTGTGCGGACCCATATGCTGAACTGGGGAGTGCCCCCAGCTCAGTTCTCTCTCTGTCTCTGCCTCTCTCTCTCTCTCTCTCTCTTTCAAAAACAATAAACAAACAAACAAATAAAAAAAGGCCCAATACTTAAAAAAAAAAAAAAGAAAATGGTGACCATGATGCCAGCTCCAGGCCGGGGTGAAAGCATGTGAACGCTCTTCAATCTCACCGGAGACAGCGTCTAGGATGAGAGCATGCATGTACACTTGGAATCCTCAAAATACTACCCAGACTTCTAAGGCTTGACCGTAGCTTGTATCTGAAGACACAGACAAGCCTCTGTCAGACCTGCCTTCTCCCAACCCCCAGGAGTCACGTGGCCCCAAAGCCTGGCAGGTACCACATCATCAGCCACAGCTTCCAGTCCGGCGTGGAGTCACTGCGCTGCCATGTCTCCAGGCAATGGAGGCGGGTCAAGCTTACTCGTCATTTTCTTCCTGCTCCCGCTCTCGCCAAGTCGGCCCACACCAGGGAACGGGTTTCTGAGTCCCATCTCTGCCTGAAACTCTGATTCACCACTGAGGCTGTGGCCTGCTGAACCATGGCCCGCTTGTCTGGGCCAGGGCAGACTTTCTAGCTTTGACTATCCCAGCCCTTGAGAAGAGCCTTTGGTCAAGATGGAGCCAGGGCTGACCTCTCCCTAGTTAGTGACCAGAGCCCTGCCAGGGTCAGCTCAGCGCAGGTGGTGATGTGTCCAAAACGCAGGTGGGCGGTGAGGCTGAGAGGTGGGGAGGAAGAGCCCAGTGTGGGGGGCAGGATTCCTTATTCAATAGCTGCCAGGCTTTGAGCAAGACACTTAACGTGTCCAAGCCCCCATTTCCTGTTCTTCTGAAAGGCCCTTTTTAGGTTAAAATGTCCTGAACTGAATTAACGGTTTGATGATATTCACATGAAGCAAACAAAGAAATGGGACAGAGCAGAGAGAATCCAGGGTCCCTGTTCGCCTCTAATCACCATACCAAGGGTGTTTTGAGGGGACATACAGCAGGGGCTCTGTGTCCCCAGGGCTGGCAAAGTGAGGGAAACGCACAGTGACACTCGCCTCCCAGTGGCAGTACATTCGCCAACAGCTTTAATCTCTGAGCACCCCATGTCCAAAAGGCCAGCAGTGTGTGAAAAGAAAGCACTCTGGCCTGGACACCAGCGTGCCTGGGCTCGGCTCCAGTCCTCCCACGCTGCCCGTGTGGTTTGTAAAACCCTGCCCCTCTGTGAAGGCCAGTCTTCTCGATTAAAGCCATAGGGGGTTGAACTAGAGCCAGCTCTGAGACACAATAGCGATGACACTCACAAGAACAACAGCTAACTCTGAGGGTTTACGCTGTTTCAGACCCTGAACACATCACACATGTTGTCTTCTTCAGTCTTCTGTGACCCACAGAGGTGGGAGCTGTGCCCATAGTATTTACAGTTAGGTAATGGGCACCTGTCAAGTTGCCCCAGCAAGGGGTGCCCGTGAGCCTTCCCCTCCACCCAGCACTGACTGAGGTCTTGGTCTCAGTGTCACCTTTCTGTTTTGTCCATCCCCGTGTGTGGCTTCCTACACGCTTGTGCCAGCCGAAGACCCACTATATTGGAACAATACCAGCTGGAAGTACAAAGTAGTCTTGAAATTCAATAGGCAACAGACAGACACCTTAGACAGGGGAAGGATACCCCCTAGAGAAACTGCCTGAAGTCAGACAGCTGCTTTCTAAGTCCCAAGCAGCCCTCAGAACCATGAAATGAATTGGAGTGATCCAAAGTCAGCATCAGAATATAAGACTCAGGAGATGCCGGGATAGCTCAGCAGGTTGAGCACTTGCCTTGCAACCATGAGTTCCGAGGATCGAATCCCCGCCCCGGCCCATGCAAACCCATAAGCTGAACTGTGGCGCAACTGGTAACCGTCCAGATGGTGGCAAAGGTGCTCGCCTCCCACGCAGGAGGCCCCCAGTTCAGTTCCCGGCCCACAGGGCCCCACATCCACCTGTGTGGAATGAAACTAAGTCACAACTGATGATGTACAACCATGGAGGCTGCTCTGGGCCCTCCTCCTTCTCTCTCTCTCTCTCTCTCTCTCTCTCTCTCTCTCTCTCTCTCTCTCTCTCTCTCTCTCTCTCTCTCTGAAACAATTACGTATGTAAAAGACCCAGAAAGGGGAGTTCAGCCAAGAGCAAGAGCTGACCTCAGTAGGTCTGTGAGTCACTGCGGAGGACGATTCACCAGAGGAGGCCCTGTCTGGCCTGTGGGTCCATCCTCCATGCCAACACCAACCAAGCACCTGCTATGCATTGTCCTATGCCAGGCCCTGTGACTGCAATGGGCAGCAGAACCCTGCCCCCAGGAAGCCAACAGCCCACCCAGAGAAGGCAAACTGCACACTGATGTTCCGTTCTTAAGTAGATCTGCCCATTGCACAGGGAGAGGAGGCAAAGCTGATCCCATGAGCAGGGGCTGGCAGTGCCCCCAGAAGAAGCTACTCCTGCCAGCCAAGCTCCTAAGTCTACAGAGAAGAAATCATCTTTGAGCTGACAATAGGATTTCACAACGTGATAAAGAGCATTTCAAACAGAAAAGAAAGAGGAGGCAAGGTTGCAAAGATGTGGACATAGGCATTCAGGGAAGGGAGGTGGCTGGAGCCGACAGTGCATGGCGAGAGGGTAGGGGGCTCAGAAGGCCCAAAAGGAGGCAGCAAACACCACATGCAGGAGTGTGGACTCTCCTTCGGCCTTTAAATGTCATAAGCGAGCAACTTATATTGAGAGCAGCCAGCCCGACACAGAGAGCCAGTGGAGGGTGGATTGGGACAACAATGGCTCCAGGCAGGGTGACCCTTGGCCAGGACAGGCGTGGAGAGGAGGCCACAGATCCAGGAGACAGCTCAGAGGCCGAGCTATCAGGCCTTGTTGGTGGCCCTCCCTGGAGTCAGGTAGGGGACAGAAGAGTTGGCCTCAGGGGTGTTAGGCCCCAGCCATGCACACGGAGGCAGCCACACTGTGGGTCCAGCGTGGCACAGCCACCCTGAAGCCAAAACACAACCGGAGGCAGCTGCTCACTTAGTTTCCCCCAGGCTCATTGCTGCCATTCTCAGGGCAGCTCAAGCTGGCACTCCAAGGTCTGGCAGTTGGCTGCCTAGCAATCTGGCTTCTCAACCCTGATTTCACCACACACACATGCATGCCCAGTCACATACACATGTGTGTGTTTGCACATGCAAACACATACATGTGCATGCACAGGCACACACTTGCCCAGAACATACACGCACGTGCTTTCGGGCATGCATACATGCGTGTACATGCATGCACACAGAAGCACATGCAGGCTGCTCCTCCCTTCCAGGCAGATTTGACCACTCCCACCAGGCCTCTGTCTCCCAGGGCCCTTCCCTCCTCCTCCTGCAAGGCCTCTGCCCAGCCTGATTTGCACCAAGCTCCTTTCTCCAAGAAGCCATTCTTGGATGTGCCACACTGCCCACCCGCTGCCAGGACCCCATGGCATCTGTCTTCCCCAACCTCTTGCAAGGTCAATTTACACAACCATCACAAGGGTAATGAGAGGAGTATGAACTGGGGGATCCAAGGAGAAACACCAAATGCTGGCTGGCACCGGGGCGGAAGGGAGTGTTTGTGGGAGGGGGTGCTATTCCATTTTACTCCCTGGCATCCGGACACCAGGCCCTGGTACCTGTGCTCAGGGTGCACAGGTGGCCGGAGAGCCAGACAGGGCCAAGGCTCTGAGGGAGCCAGGGGTCCTCAGGAGCGCTGGGGCAGGGAGGGTGGGAGGACACCTCCAAAAGCAGGTGACAGGGATGAAGGGTGGCCCCGTGATTGGAAGGCCCCTAGCTTTCCAGAACTAAGTCAGAGGCACCTTGCAGCCTGAGGCTGGGGCTCAGCCTCCCACAGCCCCGTCCCAGGCAGCAGGCACTGGGGCAGAGGGAGACCACCTCCCTGGGGAGAGGACGAGAAGCATAGGCACAGTCGTGTCCAGGGCTCGGGGAATGGTGCTGAGAGCATCGGGGGTCGTCACCGAGGGGCATGGTGCGAGGAGGGGGAAGGAAGCAGCTGCTATGAGCTGGGCCTGCTGACAGGCCTCCTGGGATCTCAGCGCAAGGCAGCAAGGCCTTGCAGAGGGACCCGGGGTCTGCAATTAGCTTGGAGGGCTTGAGGCAGCCGGGCTTGCTTTCGCCTTGTGGCTGCCAGTGAGACTCTCCCCACATGTCTGAGTCCCCAGAATGAATCCATTCTTCGCTGACAGCTCCTGCTGAGCCCCTGGTGGGCCTGCCCCCGCCACCCGCAGCCTCTGCCTCAGAGCACTTGACAAGCGTCTGAAAGCCGAGAACTTCCGAGGCTGCTGCACAGCCAGGAATAACTGTGGGTTGGTGTCATTTGTCCTTGGTGCTGCCACAGGCTCACTTGTTTCTTCCAGTCTGCCCTGTCCTGGAGCCACTGAAGACAGTGCTGGTGGTCCCTGCGTCCCCACTCACAGCAGCACACGGTCGCTTAGCCCATCCCCACACGCCGGAGCGCCACCATTTTCTGGGGATTAGTAGACTGTTACGAGAGCCTTTTCCTGAGAGGAGGGGTAACACATATTCTAAGAGCTGAGGGGCTCCTGGAGAAAGAAAGCCTCTTCTTTTTCTTGTCACTCAACGGTGGTCTTGCAAAATGGTGGCGGGGAGAAATCCGGCAGATTCTTTCATTTCAGCTCCACCACTTCCTGGCTGTGCAACCTTGGTCAGGCTACATAACCTCTCTGAACCTGTGTCTTTTGACCTGTTCAATGAGGCTAAAGGAAGGTAGTGAGGGTGAAAAGGGACAATGGTGTGAGGCTCTTTGCCCTGGGCCCAACGCATGGTGGGTGGTCACAAAAAAGAGGCCTCTTCCTTCTTCGTTGTGCTCCTGCTGCCATGACCTCGGCTGGTGAGGTGTGGAGGCTTAAGCCTGGGCTTTCGTACTACCGTTCTCTGACTTCAACTCTAGCTCTGGCATTTATAAACGAGATCTCCCTGACTTCAGAGCCTCTGCTTCAGCAACGGTCAAATGGGAGCAATAATGGAGAAATCACAGGGCCAAGGTAAGGATTCAACGTCAGGAACCTAGCATCGGGCCTGGAGCACTCAGCATTGTACATCTGTCCCCTTGCAGGGGTGACTATGACAATGACCATCAGGATGGGCTCTTTCCAGGTCAAGAGCAGCAGGGTCCTGAACCCCAGGATGTACACCTCCCAAGGGCTAAAGCAGGCCTGACCAGGAGCTTTCTCGAGTTTGCACTCAGGGTGCCCTACAAACCTGTCCAGCTCCTGCCATGAGCGCCCTGAAAAAGCCCAGCCACCCTCACTTCACGGGTTACAGTACAGGCATAGCTACAAGGCACTGCCACTGTGCACCGCACAATGCGTAAGATGCGGGGTTCCTAACGGACAGTGTGTAAATGTCTCCACTTCCTGGCTACAGACAAGATCAATCCTCGCAATTTGCAGTCTGTGAAATCTGTCTTTCACAGCTGCCGTTTTCAGAGTGCTTCTGCCACTGATGGGCAGATGGATGGCAAAAGTGGCTGTTCCTTGCGCTGTGACTTTGCAGCTCCTCTATCAAGAGGTGGAATCTATTCCTCCACCCTTGAAGGACTTGCTTTGGCCAATAGAATGTAGTAGAAGGGATTTGATGCCCATTTCAAAAGGTCTGCATGCTTCTGCTGCTCTCTCGGGCCCCTGCCACATGAGGCAGCCCAAGTGCCTGAGACACATCCATCACTCCAGCTGCCCACTAGGCAACCGCCAGGCATGGGAATGCGGTCACCCGAGAAAGCCAACCCTGAGCCCACTCATCAGTTCAGGGCGGACACGTGAGCCAGCCCAGCCACGTGCAGCCCCGCCTGGCCCACACTAGCAGGCTGCCTCTTCTTGTTTCCCTTTGGCTCCTGCGTTTTGGGGTACTTCCTACACAGTGAGCTAACCCATACACTATGCTGCTACCTGATTGCATTATCTTACCTTATCTTTCTAATAACCTGTGAGTTAGGAGTTCTCATCTCAGTTGTACAGTATAGGAAACTGGGCTTCAAAGGTTTTAGCAACTCACCCAGGTCGTCACAGCTAGAAACTGGTAGAGCCATGAGAAAACCTCCCATCTGCTTGACTCAGGGGACTATGTTTTTGTCACTATAGCCACTCTTCTCTTTACCCCAGCTCAGAAAAACAGACGGTTACTTAAAAGGTGGGTAGGAGAGGCCCAAACCAGGGTGATTGCTCTCATGACGGAGAAGTCATACTACATAGCTAACGGACCTGGCCCTCATTAAAAACCCTTTCAGAATGTGGGGGGCAGGTGTTTACCTTTAAATGTGACTTCCCATCAGGAGTCTCCATCTAAGAGCTGTAGCTCTGACCTTCTCTTGCTTGTTAGGGTATTGGAGGAAAAACAGAGAGACCATGTGTATGAGCAGAAGGGGATTTTCCAAAAAGAAGTACTCCATAGGAGCACTCAACTGCAAATGTGCATGAATTCATTCATTAAGGTGTACAGCATGAGAATTCTAGAGAAAGGAACAAACACCATCGGCACTAGGTAGGGCCCAAATTTTCCTTTCAGACCCAATAATGAGCACTTGCTCTGAATTATTCTCCAAATTCAGTTTCGTGGGAGAAGAGCAGTACAACCCTACCCCATGTCAGACAGCGCTCAGAAAGCCAAGCCCGCGAGGCTTAGGAGTGAGCTTGGGCCTCCGCTGTAGGGAGGGAGGCTACTGTACAAGTATGAAGCTAACCATAGAGAAGCCTCCTTCCCAAAGTCAGAGGTCTCATGGGTGCCTTCCAAGGCGGCGAGCCTGTAACAGGGTGAAGAAGGGCTGGGCCAGAGAAGGAGGAAGCTGCCCAGGGCAGCCGACAGTAAGCGGGCAAGCCGCCTGCTAAATAAACCTCCTTCCCTCGGGGCTGAGAGGTGCTTCATGGGTGCTAATTGACCACAGTTGACAACGGCTGTGAGCTGGCATAGGTGGGGGCAATTGGAGGTCATGGGCCATAACTGACAGGGGAAGGAGGACCCTCCCATTGCCTTCTAGGTGGAAATGTAAAACAGGAGGCAGGCGCAAGCAAGGCACAGCACTTGGAACACAGTTTGGTTTGCAGGGAGCTGGCAGCTTGGCCCACTAGACACAGCGGTGGCTCTGGTGTCGCCCCGTAGCGTGGCTGGTGGAGACGGGCAGTCTTTGTGGAAACCCACTGCCTTCTCAGGTCCCTGGTGCTCTGACAATAAACGCTTGTTCTATGACCCCATCCCTGTGGGGTCTGTTGGCTGAACAGTGCAGGCAGCACGAGCCCAGACTCAGTTGCCCCCCAGTACCAGGCCCACGAGCACCGGGGGTATGCAGGCAAAGCCTGGGCCTAGCTGAGAAACGGCGAGGAGGCTGGGAGCCAGATGAAACGACCACTCAGTCCCCTCTCAATCGTGAGCCTCCATCTCAGGACTTCTAAAGGTGATCTCTATCCACCGAGAACCGTTGCCTTGACTGTGTCATTAGAGCATCAGCAGGCACGCAGTCTTGGAACGTCTTTAATGGCCACAGCAGCATGCTGGTACCAGACACCAAAAATGACTTTCCAGCAAGACGCCGACTTCAATGAATCATTAAAATGGAAAGCATTTTCCCACTTGGTTTAAAATTTCCAGCTTTGATAGCTCAAGTTGGGGGCCTAGCAGGAGGCATTTCCAAAGCAAATTGTGACTGATGATGTTATTTTGGCCTCCATTGGGCTGAGACTTTGGGTGACCATGAGGCATCAGGCAAGAAACCTCTTTTGACACCTTACAAAATGTTTAGATTAATCAAATTGTAAGGCTGGCTCCTGCATGGGGGCACAGAGCTTGTCGGAGTGGCTGGGACATTTTAGCGTCTCTGGGCTGAGTGCAGAAGGCGATGCATTGGCTTTTCCAGCAGTTACAAACATTGAGTCAGACAAGTGTGGCATGGGTATGTTTAATTGGTAAAAATGCTCTAATTAGATTTTTAATAGATGCCTTCTGACAGCAGAAACAACAACGATGATTGATTTTTCTCATGAAATCTTTGGAGGGGAAAATCTCTTGCTTTCAAATTTGTTTAGAAGCCATTTCTCTGAAGCCCCTTCAGTTAACAGTTGGGCTGCAGCAAGCCTCTCATGTGCAGAGTGTGTTTCAAATATTAATGGGGTTCCAAATCTGTGTTCTTTCTCAGCTCACCCTTTCACACTCAAAATTCATGAATGTATATCGATTTAGGCAGCCTTCCCAGGACCCTTATACCACTGGGCTCTTTTGTTCGATGTTAATATGCTCCAACTTATCAATTATTCACTTGCTAAGTGAAAGCAATATAAATCTAGCAATCTGAGCAGAAAGAACTGTTCTTTTCATTCCCTAAAATTATGATGGCAGCAGAGGCTAGTGACTTAGCCAAACTAATGTTTGATTTAGTGGTAATAATGCCTGTGGGTGCCACTGTGTTCTCTTCTTTTCTGTCAAAGGGGCGTGTATAGTAAAACCAAAATTAACAAACATGCACCCTCTGAAACAGGTTTTGTCACATCATATTTAGAGGCAAAAGAAGGGAAGGAAGGAAGGAAGGAAGGAAGGAAGGAAGGAAGGAAGGAAGGAAGAAAGGAAGGGAGGGAAGGAAGGAAAGAGGAAGGGAAAATAAGATTAGCATCAGAGATTTAATACAAAGGAGCACTGAGATCATCCTAAGACGGAGGTCCCTTTACTGCATCTTTATCTTAGTCCATCTTTGCTTCTCTAATATAACGTGACCTTGGGCCATGTTGATGATAGTAATTACAGCTACAGTTCATGCACAGCCCATCTCTGGCCCCTGGCAGCTCCACACGGCAGGTGGTGGTACATTTTTAAGGTAAGAAGCTTGGACACAGAGGGAAAGTTGTTGGCTGAACACAACCCAGAAAGAAAAAGGTGGGTTAAGAATTTGAACCCAGGGGATGCCAAAATGGCTTAGCAGGTTGAGCATTTGTCTTGCAGCCCTGGGGTCCGAGAATCAAATGCTGGCCCAGCCTGTGCAGACACATACGCTGAACTGGGGTGTGCTTCCCATGCTGAAGGCCCCCAGTTGAGTTCTCACCAGGGTGTCCTTCCCATGAGGGAAGCCCCCGGCCCAGTTCCTGCCCTGTGCAGCCCGCACCCACCTGTGGAATGAAACTATGTAGAAAATTAATGACATGCAACTATGGAGACTGCTCTGGGCCCTCCCGCTTCTCTCTGTCTCTGTCTCTCTCTCTGTCCAAAAATAAAATAAAAATAAATCTTAAAAAAAAAAAAAGAATTTGAACTCAGTTTGACTTAGAGTGCATGCATGTAATTACCCTGAAATACTAGCTTCAGCTTAGTCAAGGTCACACAACACAGGTAGTTGGGGTCAGGATCAGGGTTTATAAGCAGGGCTGACATACTTCAAAACCCCCTACTCAACCTGCTTCTAGAATCTCAGATTTGCCTGTGAGACTCACCCATGTTCTCAATCAGCAAAGTAACCATCAGTGATGGTTAAGGACTTTTTAATTTTAAGTATAAAATGATGCAGTAATGTTGGCTTCATATAATAGTTACAAGGATCAAGGCAGAAAATTGTGTTTATATTAAGTACTAAACACACCTTAGACCCTCCATGAAAACTGCTTTCATTCCACTTCTCCCTTGACTCTTTCCTCTTCCTAACCCTGGTAGGAAAGAGAACTTAGATATGTTGGAATATCTGCAACATGACTTGAAACTATAAAAGGTTTCTGGTTAATTAACTCTCAGTTAATCAGATAATTCAATTAACCACAATACTCTCATTTCCCTGAGCAATTGGTTAATGGAAGTTTTATTGTATAAAAAGCATTACAGAGTTGTTGTCTAGTAGCACTACTAACAAAAGAAATGGAGGCAAAAAAGAAATGTAATGTACGTGGCAGGTATATCATCTTTGAATCGGCCTCCTCCTCGGCCCTCTCTTGACCCCCCCACCCCTTCCCTGTCCTGGGACCTTCATTCGGTCCATTTGCTAGACACTGTGGCTAACAGCATCAAAGCTCCTGCCCCACCCAGGATTGGTGGCATTGGATCTTCACCCCATCAGTCCCAGCACTCCACTATTCACATGCTGCAAGGCAATGCAGTGGGGTGGGCTCTATTTCTACTTTAATGCCTTAGTTCTCTAGAGAAACAGAACCAATAGGATATACTTATATTGAAAAGATGTATTGTAAGAAGTTGGCTCATGCAGCTATTGAGACTGAGAAGTCCCACCATCGGTTGTCTGTAAGCTGGAGGTCCAGGAAAGCCTGCAGTGTACCTGCAGTCCAAATAGCTGAGCAGACGTCCCACTCTAAAGACCTATTTTAATTGTTTTTGACAGAGACAGAGAGACAGAGAGAAGGGGGAGGGCCCAGAGCCATCTCCCTAGTTGCACATTGTTAGTTTTCTACATGGCTCCATTCCACAGGTGGGTACAGGGCAGCACAGGGCAGGAACCGGCTCAGGGATGCGCAGCAGAGGAACCGGCCAGGGGCCTCCCACATAGAAGGCTTGCCCCAGTGAGAACCAAACTGGAGGCACACCCAAGTTCAGCATACGGGTTTGCACGGGCCAAGGCCGGGATTCGAGCCTCAGACCCCAGGGCTGCAAGATGAGCATTCAACCTGCTGAGCCATCCCGGCTTCCCCACGGCCCATTCTAAGGGGAGCAGAAAACAATGGTACTGTCCCATTTCTAATGGTACGTACGGTCAGCCTCGTCTCACTGGGCTAAATTCAAGGTTCTGTAGGCTGACCACATGTACTGTTTGAAACAGGACAGTACCGTTGTTTTCTGCCCCATTTAAAATGGGACATCTGGTCAGCCGAAGTCCAAACCTGAAGACCTAAGAACCAGGGGAGCAGGGCTGTGAAGTCCCACTTCGAGTCTGAAGGCTCAAGAACCAGGAGCTCTGGTATCTGAGGGGAGGAGCAGCTATATATATGTCAAGCAGAGAGGACATTTCCCTTTGTTCTGCCTTCTTTTTCTATCCAGGCTCTCAACAAATCCGATGATGCCCACCCGCACTGCGGAGGATGTCTACCGAGTCAGACGCTAACCTCTACCTGGAACACCCTCACAGACGCACCCAGAAATAATGCTTTCCAGGTGTCTGGACACCCCGTAGCCCAGTCAAGTTGACACATGAAATGAACCACACTTGCCCCTCTTCGTCTTTTTAACTTACTACCCAACCACTGCTCTTCCACATGTTTCCCTCCCAAAAACTCCTCCCTGAAGAGACTTCTTTTTTTTAATTGTTAAATTTATTGGGGTGACACTGATTGATATCAATTACATTGTTTCCAGGTGTACGATTCTACATTACATTGTCCTATACATCGCATTATGTGCTCACCCCCCAGAATCAGCTCACCTTCCATCACTATATATTTGATTCCCCCTCCCTTCTCCCCCCCCCC
>PVKE010011008.1:0-41221 GCA_004027555.1 Craseonycteris thonglongyai
CTGGTGAATTTGTTAAAATACAGATTTGTGGGCCCTTAATATTTCCCAGGTGGAGCCCAGGACACTGCATTTTAATGTTTCCTAGGTGGATTTAGAGGTGGGTGGTCTGTGGACGGCACCTTGAGAAATATCTTGTATGGATCTGTTTTCATTTGAATGAAGGAGTGGGGGAGGCAGAGTACCTGTCTCAACTTTGAGTAGAGAGTAGCAGCTGAAAAATAATACAATTCTTGGATTTATTTTGGATGCTTTTGGGGAAAACCACACCATTTCCCAATTTTATATTGGGATGTATCTACTTAAAATTTATATATTTAATAAATTGTGAGGAAACTGGGATGGCTCAGCAGGTTAAGCACTCGCTTTGCAGCCCCAGAGCCAGAGGATCAAATCCTGAGCCCAGACCATGCAGACCCATATGCTGAACTGGGGTGTTCAGTTTTTGCTGGGGCCTATGTGGGAGCCCCTGGCCCAGTTCCTGCCCTGAGCAGCCCCGTGCCCACCTGTGGAGTGAAACTATCTGGAAAACTAATGCTGTTAACTATGGAGACTGCTCTAGGCCCTCCCCCTTCTCTCTGTCTCTCTGTCAAAAAACAATAAAAATAAATCTTAAAAAAAAAAAAAAGAAAATTGCCTGTATCTAATTAAAAACGTAAAAGCTAGGCAACTTTTCTGAAGCCTACATACAAATTTAACCCAAACATGTAAACAGATAAAACCCCACATCTACAGATATAATGGATGTCAGAAACTATTCTGTCACAGACAAGGTTTTGAGATCTAGAAAACAGCTGCAGCAGCCTAATACTGGGGAGGATTCTGGATTTGAAACCACCATGGTGATTGGTAGGGAGAGGAAGAGACCCTGGTGGTAGATGGCAACCCAACCAGAGGGATAAACTCGATGTATTCCATTCTTCTCTGTAGTCTTTACCTTGCTGCTGCCCTTGATTCTCAAGGCATATATGCATCCCTGCACAGAACTACATTGCTTTAGTTTATTTTCTCTAGGCTTGTCCTGATTTCAGCTTTCATCACCGATGTTATGTGCTCTGTAAATGTAATTCACAGATTTTCAAACTCTTTGGAGTGGCAACACTCAGTATTTAATCATTTGAACTTACATTTGAGCCGTAAGCCCCTCTAAAATGAACTGGAAAGTTTGGGGAGACCTTTTGAAATAATTGGTTTTGCTGAAGCACGAACAAAATATTGTGGTTGTTAGAAGCCAGACTCTATTTGTTGCCCGAGATTAAGGACTGTGTTTAGTTATTTTTATATGTCTAGAGTTGAGCGTAGTGCCAGCTCATACTCAATTCTAATTAATTAACTCATATACTCAAGTTCAGCTGACTGTTGAATGAATTTAATGAACTTTGGGAGCCCTGATGACTGCATGTAAATGTGAAATAATTAATCAGATGAGAGCATAAGGCAAATGGGGCAAATACCTACTGTGTATGTAGTCGCTTCTCTATTCTTGATTGCTTAGCAAAACATTGCAAACGCATCACAGCACCTTTTCTTGTTTGGACAAGATGTTACCTTTTGACCATTTTATTTTATTTTATTTTTTTAAGATTTACTTTATTGTTTTTGACAGAGAGAGACAGAGAGAAGAGGAAGGGCTCAGAGCAGTCTCCATAGTTGTGCATCGTCAGCTTTTGAAATGGTTTCATTCATACAGGTGGGTGGGAGCCCACACAGGGCAGGAACTGGGCTGGGAGCTTCCTGCATAGGAGGCACACCCCCATGAGCCAGGGGCCAAAACTGGGGACAGAGAACTGAACTGAGGGCGTCCCACATGGGAAGAAAACCGAAGTTCAGCATATGGGTCCTCCGTGGCTGGGGCTGTAGCAGAGTGAAGAAGGGAGGGGCCGCTAAAGGAGGAGGCTGCCCAGAATAGCTGTAAATAAGCAGGCAGGCACCTCCCTGAGCTCCCCTCTGTTACAATGAAAGCTAAAGGGAGCTGCTTGAGGTAAATATAATTAGCGCTAGTGGACTGAAACTCACAAGAGCCGAAACATTGCAGGCTGCCGGAAGTGGGTAATTATTGGTAATGGGCAATGATTGACAGGGGAAGAGAGACCCTCCTGTTTATTACTGGCGAGGGTATAAACACAGAAGTAGGGCTTTTTGAACAGAGCTTTGGAGCAGGAATGTTTGGAACCTGGAGGTGTTCGCAGTCTGCAGGAGGCAGGCAGCTAGGCCCATCAAGAAAAGCAGTGGACCAAGCCCAGCCCTGGGAGCATAGCCAAAGAAGACAAGCAGACAGCCAGCAGCTAGGGGGCTCAGCGTTGGGATCACTGGGCTGGAAGACCAGAGATAGCCCCTCTGCTTCTGTGGAAGTCTGACATCCACCTAAAGTACTAAATGCCAGCTGCCTGTGCTTCCCAGAGGATGGTGAGCAGAGGAAGGGCAGAGATAACCCTCTCCTTTCTGCTTGGGCCTTTTTGATCTTTGCTTTCTGCTGCCTCAGAGATCTGCATGGAAGATCATTCTGCAGCCTCTAGTCTTCTCCAAAGGACGGTATTGTTAAAAGGGAGAAGGGCTCCAGGTATGATCTAGGACAGGTCTGGGGGTGGCAGCAGGTTTATTTCTCTTTGCATTTTGTATGTAGCTCTGAAATAAAAGCTCCTCTCTTTTCTTCCACTCAGTCTCCACTGTCTTGGATAATGGGTGCCCTTGTAATAAATGCTTATTCTATGACTCAACTCCTATGCCAGTCTATTGGCTGAATGGCACGAGCCTGGACCCTGTTTACCTTCGGTAGCAGGGCTGGGATTCAATCCTCTGTCCCCAGGGCTGCAAAGTGAGTGCTTTGCCTGCTGAGCCACCCTGGTTCCACCTCCCTCTTTTTTTTTAAAGATTTATTTCTTTTGATCATTTTAAACACAGTGATCCAGAAGAGACACTACCAGTCAATCAAACTGGGGGTAAGTGGTTAAAAGAAAAGGGGAAACATTTTTTTGCTGGTTCAGTACTAAGGCTTAAATAAATCAATACTTTCTACTGCCAAGAGAATAAAAGTTTCCCAGAGATTGCAAATGGATCTTATCTTTCATACCCATTAATATTAGTTGGTGGTGGCTGTCTGTAGCCCTGTTTTAGGGTTGTGAGGTTGCAGGTAAGAGCCTTAAAAATCAATTACCTTGTCCTGGGCAACTGAAAGAAGAGTGGGGTACTGTACAGGGTATTTTCCACCCCTACTCAGCTGTATTTTTAGCCCATGGGCTACTCAGAGAAGAGCTGGGAAATGGAAGTAATAGAATGGATGCGTAGAGTAGAACCATAGGAAGGGAGAGAGAAATAAAAGAGAGCTACGCAGTGGGCAGTATAAGAGTGTCACCAACAGGTACCTCAGGTGCCAGTTGATAATTTCAGTGTCACTGACTGCCTATTTCTGCATTGAACTATCATGGGTCTAAATTGAAATTCTGTGCAGCAACTGTCACATTCAGAAAAGAGTTATATTTTGAATGTGGGCATCAAAATAGCAATAGAATTGAAGGGGAAAGACAACCAGAGCCATGGGATTGAGAGAAACTCAGGAGAAATAGTCTTAAGTGCTTCAACACTCTGCCTCTCTCTGCTTTGCGAGCCCCACCCCAGTATTACTATGGGGATAAGGCAGAACAGAGAGGACTATAGACCTTTGGCTACAAGTTTTCATTATTCATTCTTCTGTAATGTGAGAGGCTCTGTGAAATTCATTGGGGGCTTACTCAAAGATGAATAAGACCTGTTCTCCACCTTCAGGGGGGTCCCAATCTGGTAGTAATAAAAGATCCATCAACAGCAGCATCCACTAAAAATGTGAGAAGCATCATGATAAATGTATGAACAAAGAGCTATTAATTCTGCCTAAGGGGTTTGGGGAATTTCAGCTATGAGAAATATTTAACAATACTGTACCTTAGGAGATATTTATTTTGATACATTGTTAGTAAGATAAAGAACTTGCTGTTGAAAGATTCTAACCTAGTATAGAATTGCAAACTAGAAAGACAATACCCCATATATTGATGGATTTATTAGCAAGAGCCTGTAACACTGGAGCATGTCTTTTCTCTTAATAATAATGTATAATACATGTGCATTAAATTTAAAGAAGCAAACCAAAAGACATGGATAAATGTGCTGGTCAGCAAAGGCAAAGTGATTTTTCTACACCAGCCAATCTAACTGATTTGAACTGAATTTCTTACATAGAAAGACTTACCACTCAGGATGACCCTAGAATTCTTGTGTGTAATAACAATCCTCTGGTGAGTCCTGAAGGCAAGAACTCCATAATAATCTAATCTTACTTATGTGAAGCCATCTAATCAGTTTGAGGCTGGTGGGTGTTAGTTTTTGCAGGTCTAATTGCTCACTGGACTGTTCACTGGAGTCAGAAGCACAGATAAAGGCAATCCATTCTTCTGTAAGAATGTGCTTATATTGCAGACCAATTGCCCAATGTGGAGATTCATTAACTGGGTTTTCCAGTGGGTGGTTCTGCAAGCCCAGTGGTTGCTCTACTGATCTTTGGGGTGAGAGTGGGGGTGGGGGTGGGGGTGGGGGTGCTTTTGGCAGGGATCTCACAATTTAGGATTGCTTGAAAGACTTGGAAGAAATGTTTAATATTAGCACTCACTGTTTCCTAGATCCATTTGATTACCTGCTATGAAGTTAGACCACCAGTCCCCAAGGAGCTTAACACTAATTAAAGGGCAAGGTTCAAAAAACATACTTCTTGTTTCACCAAAAACCTTTTATACTCATATGAAAGAACAGCACAGAGTATAAAAAGTCCAATAAAGACTGTTGGTAATTCCAGTTTATATAGTGAGAAGTTGAAGTAGCCTTTTGGGGAGAAAAACTTTAAAATGAGATCATTGTGTAGATACTATTGGTACTGGGTTCTTTAGATGTGGCGCTAAATATGACTTGAAATAGAAGGTAGCAGTTTGGTCAGAACCCATTACAGATATAATTAGAAGTGAGCTGTATATAAGAAATGCTGGGGTTGGCACGATAAACAATACGGGAAGGTCAAAAAACCTTCAAATCTAAGAGATTCAGATCACTTGAGGATTGACAGAAGAGATTTGAATCTATAGAGCAATTTGGGAGGTAATGTAGAATGATAGTTTCTTAACCCTTCTGATAAAAGAAAAATTTTCTTCTGGGACGGTGCTATCAGATGTGATTAGTTTGTCTCTCTTTTTAATATGATTACTTACTAATTTGATTATCAACTTTTATGCTTGTAAATTCTTCCACCAATATGGGCAAATGTAGCATGTTTCTCTTGAGAAATGAGTAGAGTGAAATAAACCTCTATTCCTTTTCTTTTTCTCTTCCTTGAATTTCTAACAGAACAGGTTAAAATTTTTTTCAGTCTGAATGAATCAACCTATACTATAGGGTTATCATGCCAGTGGTAGAAAAGTTGTCAAACCAAACCCTGTATGATTTAGTCTACAATAAAATAATTTCATTTCTTATGAGTACACAGTCAAATACTTTATTTTTATAATGATATTAGAATATGGAGCTTTAGGAGTTACAAGGCTTACATCATAATAATTGTCATATTGAGATTAAAAAAAGTTGATTGGAAAATGCAAATATATGCATTTAGACAGATAAATTTAGACAGAAAGTAATTTGATGATAATGATCACTTTTGTTTTAATGATCTTTGGAGAGATTTTAAACTAGCAAACCTTAGGCCAAATTCAACCTATTGTCTTATATAGATTTTTTTTTTTTTAATTCAAAAGACATTTTATGGTTGTATAGTGAAAAGCAACTCTCTTTTGAACCATTGTCCTCTGGTTGAAAAACTATAACCAATTTCTAAAGTATTCTTCCAGAGGTAGTTTGTGTAAATGTGTATATAAACAAATAGCATGTCTATTCCCTAACTCTGACTTTATACACAGTTCTGCACTATTTTTTCTCCCTTCTTATCCCCCTTTCCTCCTTCCTTCCTTTTTTTAACATTATATCTCGTAGTTCTTCCATTTCAGTACATTATTATTCTTTCTGATTCCGTTATACAGACATACAAAAACTCATTTAATCATTTCCCTGTTAATGTTTGTTTTGGTTGTTTGGAAATGTTTCCTAATGTTATGTGAGCAATAGTACCTTTGTACAAATACATCAGATGTATGAGCATATATCTACGTGTAGGATGTATTTCTGGAAGTGGAATGAACCCTGGGTTAGAGGGTAAGGATATTTGTTATGATGATAGGTAGTGTCAAAGAGTCCTCCATATGGTTTATGAGTTTAGCCTCTTGGCAGCAATGTAAGAGAATGCCTATTCTCTCACCCCAGCCAGCCCAGTGTAAGTAACTCTTTGATCTTTGTCAATATAAGTGAAAAACGTAATCTCAATGTTGTTTTATTTAGCATTATTCTTATTAAGGGTGAGGTTTGGCATCCTTTCAGATGTTCAAAAGCCATATTTATTTTCCCTTATAAAAACTGTTCTTTTAAAATAGAGTTATTGATCAGATTATTTATCTTTTTGGTATTCAGTTGTGTGAGTTCCTTATGTATTTTGGATATTAGCCCTTTATTGAATGTAGCATTGGCGAATATCTCCTCCCATCCTGTAGACTCTTTGTTGTGCTGACGATTTCCTTTTCTGTGCAAAAATTTTTTAGTCTGATGTAGTTCCATTTGTTTATTTTCTTGTTTTGTTTCCCTTTCCTGAAGAGACATAGCCAAAAATATATTGCTAAGAGCGATATTAAAGTTTACTGCCTATGTTTCCTTCTAGAAGTTTTATGGTTTCATGTCTTCAATTAATTTTTAATCCACCGTGAGTTTATTTTTGTATATGGTTTAAGAAAGTGATCTAGTTTCATTCTTTTGCATGTGTCTGTCTGGTTTTCCCAACTCCATTTATTGAAGAGACTGTCTTTATCTTGTATATTCTTGCCTCCTTTGTCATAGATTAATTATCATATAGGTGTGGGTTTATTTCTGGGCTCTCTATTCTGTTCCATTGATTGAGGTGTGTTTTTTTATGCCAGTTCCATGCCATTTTGATTATATAGCCTTGTAGTATAGTTCTATATCAGATATTGTGATACCTCCAATTTTGTTCTTTCTCAATATTATTTTGGCTATCTTTTGAATTAATCATAGATGAATGGGTAAAGAAGATGGGATACATATGTTTGTTTTGGCTATTTGGGGTCTTTTGTGTTCATCATAGATAAATGGATAAAGAAGATGTGGTACATATGTACAATGAAATATTATTCAACCATAAAAAAGAATGAAATCTTGCCATTTGCAACAACACATGTGGACCTAGAGGATATTATCTCAAGTGAGATAATTCAGAAGGTGAAAGGCAAATATCATATAATTTCACTTATATGTGGAATCTAAAATAGAAAATCAAATAAAACAGAACAGCTAACAAATTGGTGGCTGCCAATAGGAGGGGTATGAGAAATGGGTAAAAAAGGTGAAAAGAGTTAAGTACAAATTGGCAGTTATAAAAGCAGTCACAGGGATGTAAAATATAGCATAGGAAATATAGTCAATTATATTGTAATAACTATGTATGGTGTCAGACGAGTACTAGACTTATCAGGGCGATCAGTTTGTAAGTTATATGAATGTATAATTACTTAGCTGTACACCTGACATTAATATAAATATTATGTCTCAACTATAACCAAAACACAAATTTAAAAAAATAAAATAAAATTGACTTGATCTTTTATATATTGAATTGTATGGGCTTATTTTAATTTAGGAATGTTAGCCATTTGAGGTTAGGTGTACAAACATTTTTTACCATTTTTTTCTTTGTATTTAAAATTTTTATACTTCAATCCACCTAGACATGCCCCAGGTTTAAGGCATGGCTATTTTCTCTATGTGACTATCCATTTTTCCCAGTACCATTTTTCTTTCTTTTCACTTATTGAATGCTACCTTTGTAATACTCTAAATCACCTAATGAATTTGGGTCAATTTCTGAACTCATTGCTCTTATCTGTTCATATGCCAAAACACTGTTTTAATTATCATGACTTCATAATTTAAAAATAAAATCTAGGAGAAGCCAGAATGGCTCAATCGGTTAAGCACTCACTTTACAGCCCCAGGGTTTTAAGGATCGCATCCCAGTCCCTGCTCCAGCCTGTGTAAACCCATATGTTGAACTGGGGTGTGGCCCCAATTCAGTTCTCGCTGGAATGAGCCTCCTATGTAGGAGGCCCCTGGTTCAGCTTTCAGCTCATGGGGGCATGCCTCCCATGTGGGAGGTCCCTGCCCTGGTTCCTGCCTTGTGCAGCTCCCCCCTGTCTTTGTGAAATGAAACTATGTCAAAAGCTGATGACATATAAGTATGGAGGCTGCTCTAGGCTCTCTTCCTTCTCTCTGTTTCTCTCTGTCTTTGTCTCTCTTTGTCAAAAACAATAAAATAAATCTTAAAAAAAAATCTAACGATGGTAGTTCCCCTTATTGCTATCCATTTTCAGAGTGTTTTTTGCATGTTCTTATTTTATATGAACTTCAGAATTTACTTGTATTGGTATTCTTATAGGTATAATATTAAAATTAATGTAGGTAGCATTGACTTTGTAGTATCAAGTCATCCTGTCTAAGAAAATTGTACGTCTTTTCATTTGTTAATGCTATCTTTTGTTTTACTCAGTAGCATTATAATTTCTCTTCATAATGTTTTTGTACATTTCTTGTTGATTTTATTCCTTGGTGATATGATATATGAGATCATTTGTTCTATTACATTTTCTGTTATTTTTGAACATATGAAACTATTGATTACTATTATAATCCTGTTTTTTTGCTGAATTCTCTTATTGTTTGCAGTTAATTAACTTGTACATTCCAGCTATGTAAACATATTATCTGACAAAAAACGTTACATCCTCCTTTTTAATATTTTATAAACTCTTTATTCTTAAAAAATTCTATTGGCTAATAACATTGGAACATTACTAAAAAGTTAAATAATGTTTAACATTAAAACATTAAATATTAAGAATCAGACATTAGTTCTTTCTGATTTTGGTAAAAATGCCTCTTTTTAACATGGCTTTGGATCCTTGTTATAATGTTATCCATCTTTTTTTTATTTTACTGAGTGTTATACTTTGAAGAATGATTATTTAAATTTTTTCATATACATTTCCATAATAAATCTCATGTGGTTATGTTGCATTTGTAATGTGTTGCCAAATTCTGTTTGCAAATATTTTATTTAGAATTTTTGCATAAATATTTATAAATGAGATTGTGTCTTGTGTTCTTTTTGTATATTGTTTTGTCAGGTCTAATCTTGATGTGATTTGTGCTTCATAAAAATAATTAAAAATTTTCCATCTATACTTAATAATCTGAGCTGTTTAAATAGTATTTGAATTAAACTGATTTTAAAGATTTTTTGGGATTATCCTGTGAATAAACTGGGCATAGGACTTTGGTTTTCGAAGTTCTTTGATACATTTCTCTTTTTAAATAGAATTTGTTCACTTTGTATTTTCTATTTTTTTATGCGGTCAGATTTGGTAAATGGCCTTTCCTAGAAAGATTTTTCTTACAGGTTTTTAAATTTACTTTTATAGAATTCACCAAATTCTATACAACTTAATCTCCTGTGATTCTTTATTACTTCTATTTCCATTATGTAATCTTTTGTTTCGTGAATGCATTTTTTTTTCATTTTTTTCTTGATAAGTCTAATTATTCACCCTTCCCTTTCTCTTCATAGAGTTTTAAATTTATTTATAGATTCCCCTGTATATCTGTTTCTAACTTATTAACTGCTATTATATTGTCTTTGTTAATTCCATTTGTATATTTTGTTGATCTGTACATAACTTTTAATGTTGGATGCTTATGTCATTTGTCTTTATTTTTTATTATTTCAATGTTGTTTAAGACTATGAATTTTTCTCTTAGTACTGTGTTAGCTATATCTCATTCATCTTCATATATTAAATTATCATAACACACTGTTTTCTGGAAATTTGGAAATTTTGCTTTTTAGTCCTATTTTACTCAAATTGTTAAGGGAGAGTTTTAATATTTCTAGATGAAGTTTATATTTTAATGGCATTGTGATTTCTCCTTTCTTGAACTTACAAGATTCTCTTTGGGACCTAATATGTTGTTAATTTTTTTGAATGTTTATGTTGACATGAAATAAAGGTATAGTCTCAATTTTCAGGGTGTTAATTCTTATTTTATTCTTCTATAACTTCATGTATTTCTTTTGTACACAATTTGTCAATATACTGAAAGAGTTGACTTTAAAACCTCTTACTACAGTACTGGTCTGTGGCCTGTTAGGAACTGGGCAACATAGCAGGAGGGGAGCATCAGCAGAGCGAGCAAAGCTTCATCTGTACTTATAGCTGCTCCCCACTGCTTGCTGGAATTACTGCCTGAGCTCTACCTCCTGTCCAATCAGCAGCGACATTAGATTCTCAGAGGAGTCCAAACCCTATTGTGAACTGTGCATGCATGTGCAAACATCCCCATCCCCTCCCCGTGGAAACATTGTCTTCCACAAAACTGGTTCTTGGTGTCAAAGAAGTTTGGGAACTGCTGATTCTAGGGTTTTTTTGAATCTCCAATAATTTCTGCTATATTTATGATTCTGCAGTTATTTGGTATAGAATATTTGTAGCTGTTGTGTCTTCATTGAACATCTTACATTGTGTCATCATAAATGGGTTTCTTTTCTTATTTAATGTTTTTGTGAGCTGGATACCACTCTGACAGTTAAAATTGTAAGCCCTGCTTTACTTTTATTTGTTTTTTTGGGTTATAATGTTGCCTATTTCTTTATTTTTACTTTCTGAATCACTTTGTTTTTATTTTCAAATACATAGAATTGGGTTTTGATTTAT
This sequence comes from Craseonycteris thonglongyai, assembly GCA_004027555.1. NCBI lineage: Eukaryota > Metazoa > Chordata > Mammalia > Chiroptera > Craseonycteridae > Craseonycteris > Craseonycteris thonglongyai. The sequence goes on from PVKE010011008.1 coordinate 10,902, forward strand.
GATTCAATTTTTCTGTTTTAATTAGTGTAGGTCATGTAGATTTATTGATATGATAGATATGTTTGATCTGGATTCTGTCCTATTCATGTTATATTTTCTATTTTAAAAATCACTTTGTGGTCTGTTTTTTTCAGTTTGGCTCTATATAGAGTTTCTGATATTAAGAAGTTTGCCATTTTTATTATGGTTACCTTTTAATTATAATTTTATGTAATATTTTTAGTTTCTTTATGTTTTTAAATTGTATTTATTAGTTTCCTACTATAGGTGATACTGAAATAAGCATATTCCCTCCTCCTTCCCCTCCTCTTTTTAATTTATAAGCTTATTTTAATCAATACTATTAGGTTTTTTAGTCTCCCTTTGTACTGCTAAGTACTATATGTTTAAATTTATGTTTGATTTTGTTACTTTTGAAATCCTTTGATTTTTCAGGATTTTCAGGTAGTAAAGATAAGGCAATAAGAAAACTTATTTTACTTACAATCTCTTTCACAACATCTCCCATGTGTTTTTCTCTCCCAATTTTTGTTAGTTGTATCATGTTGAAATACTCCTTTTTTGCTTTTTTTTCTTAAAGATTTACTTTTATTGTTTTTGACAGAGAGAGAGAGAGAGACAGAGACAGACAGACAGACAGAGACAAAGAGAAGGGGGAGGGACCAGTGCAATCTTCATAGTTGCATGTCACTAGTTTTCTACATAGTTTCATTCCGCAGGTGGGGGTGGGGTTGCACAGGGCAGAAACTGGCCATGGGCCTCCTGCCCAAGGCGGGGACAGGAGCTGAACCAGGGGTCTCCCACATGGGAGGCTCACTGTGGTGAGAATAGAACTGTGGGCACACCCCTAGTTCAGCAAATGGGTCTGTACAAGCCAGGGCCAGGACTGGGACTTGATCCTCTGATCCCCAGGCTACAAGACGAGTGCTCAACCACTGAGCCATCCCGGCATCCCCTATATTTTGTTTCTAATGAAATACATTTAGTATTCACCATCATTTCTCTTGCTATTCTTTCCCTAGCTATATTTTAGTTGGATGTAACCTGTCACCTAGTAGTTTTCTCAAGGAGGGATCATGTGAGTATTCCCTGAATTTTTGCATATTTTAAGTAATTGAACTGAAGCTTGACTCGATAGAAATTCCCCAGGTCACAGTTCTCTTTGAAAATTTTACAGGTATTGATTTACTGGTTTGGGGCATGAAATCTGTGGAGGAATCTAAAATCAGCCTTACTGTTCTCTCTCTTTATGTATTACTTGATATTTTTCCCTGACTATCCCCTAAATTTTGGACTTTTTAAAAACTTTAATAACTTTTCTAGGATATGTCTTAATTTCGATCATTTTGGATTAATCATTCCTTGGTCACTGTGTGCCCTTTTATTCTAAGGGAAAAACTCATGAGGTTAAACATGTCGTATTTGTTACAAAACATTACTTAAAATGTAAATAGCATTCTACCAATGCATAATAAACACATTTTCCCTTAGCACTAAAATACCCATTGAAATTTATTTTGCACTTGGATAATGTCTATGTGAATAATGGATAAATATATAGGTCTAGTCTATCCCAATTCAACAAAAATTTTAATGCCACCTATGATAACAATGGTTGATTTGAATCATTATAGGACCTCCTATGCTTTATTTTGCCTCATCTTCAAAACAACCTGATGTGTAAATTGTGTTATTATTTGTAATTTAAATTTGTATTTGCAGAGGAGATGGACTTAGAGGAGACAGATCTTTCCCCCACATTTGTGAAGAGCAGAGCCAGAAGTTAACCCTAAGCCAGCCAACTCCACAGTCAAAAGTTCATAACCACTAGATCACCCAATTATCTAGCTATTTAGATATCCCTCTGGATGCTGAGCTATTATGTGGTCTATCATTGTATCCCTCTTATGAAAACTATGTGCTTTAAGGATGTTAAACTTTAGATCCTTCAATTAGTCAGTTCTCAACCAGAGGTGATATTGCTTTCAAGGGGATATTTGGTAAGGTCTGAAACATTTTTAACTGTTATAACTGGGGCAAGAGGCCAAGGATGCTGTTACATCTTACAATGCACAGGACAACCTTCACAACAAAGAAATATGCAACCCAAAATATCAATAGAGCTGCTGCAGAGAAAATCTGAATTAGACGATCATTTTCTTGAGGGAAAAGTCTTTTCTTGTAATGGTGACATTGTTCTTTCTATTTTTAGGATTTAATACTCTAAGCTTGGTTTGATTTGACAATGTCATTTAGCCTAAAACAGTATAACAGTTTTTTTCTTTTCTCTGCTCCTCTCTCCTCCTGCCAGCTTTACGGTAATCACTGTACGAATACCAGTTTCAACAACTGTTTACTTCAAGACCCTACACATTTCAGTTTCAATAGTAGTTTCAATGACTCTGTTTACTTCAAGACCCTACACATTTCAGTTTCAATGACTGTTTACTTTGAGACTGAAAGCCTGCTTTACTAATTTACAAGACAACTAGCTTTAACAACTTGTTTCCTAAGATTTCAGGCTACCTCAGAAATCTATTTGCATTAACTTGAAGTTTCTGTCTCTGGACTTCTGTTTTGTCAATAACCAGAGATATTCCTCTTCAAACTTTTATGCCAAGGACCACCTCCCCCTCCTTTTCCCTTTGCTCTGCCACTTAGTGCCTATGAAACCTTCTCGCCATCATAAGATGGACGAGATGGAGTTGGGACAAGAGTTTGCTATCCTCCCAAAATGCTAGCATTTTGAATAAACCTGCTTTTCTTTCCACCAACCTTGTCTCTCCATGTGGCAAGCAGCTGAATCCTTAGTCCAGTAACAGTATCACTATGTATTATTTAACATAGTGCTATCACAGAGAAGCTGCATAGAAAGTTGACTATTATTTTTAACAAATATAATCTATATCTGTCTATACCATAATATCTATATCTATCATCTATATCTATGTTTATATCTAGCGACATCATTTATAACTATATCATCTATTATCTATATCTGTATATGTTACAGTACTCTTTAGAATTTTATTACTTCAGTGTCAAAAAGGACAAGCAATTAGATATACCTTATTCAAGATTTGACCTGGTTTTTAAGAAATTGCTTCTTTTTCCTTATGTAATTTTTGTATCAATAAGTATTGCAGTAATAGTTGTCTCATTACTGAATTAAAGGGAAGCTGTTCATTAAGGAACTTTGTCCCCATTACTGACAAAGACCTTTAAATTAATTATTTCCTGATTATATAGAATGATATTTATAAAAATTAGTAAACATTGTTCATATATTTTTTTAAAGATTTATTTATTGTTTTTGACATAGAGAGATACAGAGACAGAGATAGAGAGAAGGGGGAGGGCCCGGAACAGTCTCCATAGGTAAACATTATCTGTTTTTCCACATAGTTCATTCCACAGGTGGGCGCGGGGCTGCACAGGGCAGGAACTGGGCCGGTGTCTTGCCCTGGTGAGAACTGAACTGGAGGCACTCCCCAGTTCAGCATATGGTTCCGCATGGGCTGGGGCCAGGATTCGATCCTCTGTTCCTGGGGCTGCAAAGTGAGCGCCTAACCCACTGAGCCATCCCGGCTTCCCTGTTCATATTTTTATTGGGGTGAAGACAGAGGTTGTTAAAATAATGAAGTTGGACAGAATTTTCAGTTTCTATTTAAAAGATCATTTTATTAATTAGTCTTTTCTCTCTTCAGGGGATGAGATCAACACTGATTGAAATTTGCTCAAAATCACTTTTATGAGAAACTTACCTTTCAATTACACCCTACACTTCTGAGCAAGCAATGGTAGTCTGGCACCTCAAAGACAAGGCCCACTGCCAAAATGATACTTTAAGAATTACTAACTATATCCTTCCCTTCCCACCTTCTCAGTCAAGTGTGTGGAAAATGAGAACTTCTGGGAAGGGGCACAGGGGCATATCACAGGACTCTTAAACACAGTATCTTTTTGAAAGTAATTTCATATAAGTCCAACAGGGAAGTTCTTAATACTTGGCTCCAGTGTTCAAAACTGTTTGCATTTCCTCTATAATACAATACCAGGGGCTACTAGTCAAGTATTTGGTAAGTTTTCGAAACACTTCAGGGAAATGATTCCTATTGTAGACTTTCATGAGCTCACACACAAAACATTTTTTTTTTTTTTAAACTGGTGATCAATCTTTCTTATCTTAATGAGCTCTTTTATTAATTGAAGGAAACTTATTTAGAAAAGATGAATTGTGCATTTTAAAACAAAAATAAGGAGTATAACTACGGTGTTTATCAGTATGAATTCCTTTGAGAGCTGGTAAATGCTCTTCATAACAAGTTCTCCAGCTAAAGGTCCCCATTAGCAGCTGTTCAGTTGTTAATTGTCTTTCTTCAACAAGCAGTCAGGAAAGGTTTCAAGGCACCAGAGTTCTTTCTGTGTGTCTCCTCCATACAAACTCAAAGGCATCATTAGAACATCTGGGGGACAGTATGACAGATAGCACAATCCTTCTGGTACTTGCACTTCCATGTGTCTATCTATTTCTTTGTAATTAGGATGCAAAGTAAAAGTGACAGAGCTGTTGCTAGTGAACAGGCAGCAGCTGGCACCTCCACGTGAGGGGGCAGAATCAGTGATCAGGGGTGTAGTATAACAATTTACATGCCCTGTCAGACAGGAACACTTAAAGATGGAATTTGCAATGTTCTTTGCCAGTCAGATGTAACTTTCTTGCTACATTTAGCAATTTTGTGTGGTGAGAATAAGTGGGGCTACTCAGGTTCCACCAGATCTCTCTCTAACTTCTGAAGTACTCAGAGCTGAGTTCAGGGGAATTAAATGTTCTTAGGAGATAGTAGGAAGACTTGAGATATTTCTTTGAAAAAGATAACTTGAATATATTGCATTAAAAATACCTTCAATTCAATGTAGAAATTCTTGGTAATGGAGTTGATTGCAGATAGTAACCAATGAAAAATTTTAATACGTGAAGGGTAGAAAAATAGACAAAATGCGAATTACAGTGCTAAAAGACTGTGTGTAAATTTTAGAAGAAGATCATACAAGTCTGTAGATTGAAAGTTTACATCTACTCTCTTATTTGTAAGAAGGTTATAGTAGACAAAGAAAATGTGATTTTTGTGTTAATATCCATGGAATTTGAACACATCCAACCAAAATGTTACAATTTAGTCTTACCAACCAGAGAAAATTTATCAAATTGTTTACTTTTCTGTATATATAATTTAATGAAACTTTTGAAAAAGTCACTTCAATGTTCCATTCTCACAATACTAACTGAACAGAGTGACTTTTGCTCCCTTTTAATTGACCAAATTTTTAATTAAAATAACATTTATTATTAAGGCGAGCTATTTGGATACCAGGTAGACATCACTTTCATATTCCACCATTGGCTATACGTGAGTTTGGGCAGGATCTGAAATTCCTCAGAAGTTGACTTTCTACGTCTGTGAAATGGAGCTAATATGTTTGCCTTGTAGGAGTGTTCTGAGGATCAGGTATACCCAGCTCCAAGCACTGCATATGGGACATGGTAAATCCACCATAAATTGGTAGCTAATAAGATGTTGATTGATAATGATGATAGTGTAGCTGGTAGGCCTGCAGGATACAGAAACCAAACAACTGTAATATAGCATAAAAATATATTCAGGTAGTTCAGAAAAAAAAATATGGAACACTTACCTTCTGTAAATCATTGTAGTAGTTATTTGGGAAAATATTAAGAGTATTAAGTACTGGCTCATGCTTGCTGGGTGGGGTCTTAATCTTATTGGACCAGACAGGGTATCTGATGTTCCTGGGCTGTGTTCTAGGCATCTACAGTTTGCTCATCAGGAATGGTCAAGACCATTCTGTAAGGACCTCAGCTTCTTTAAGTAGTCTAACACTGAGGGGGACTGTACTCTGTCTTGAGCCATGGCTAAACCTTTGCCAAAGTATCTCCCAGGCTCTGGCTCTCAGGGAGAGAGAGAGAGAGAGATTGAGAGAGAGAGAGAAAGAGAGAGAGAGAGAGAGAGAGAGAGAGAGAGAGAGAGAGAGAGAGAGAGAGCGAGCGAGCTCTGGAACCATGGCTGTCTGACCCTCAGACTTCAGATGCTTCCTGTTGCCTGGGCTCCTGCAGATGATCCCCACAATTGGCAGGACTGTGTTGAGAATAGCAGGACTGTAAGAGGGTACACATCCTTTAAGCTTCTTTATGTTCTGTGCGCTAGGTTTTGGGCTACTTCCCCTTGGAGCCAGGTCTAGTCTGGTCAGTTGCTCCAGCCTCCATTTCTGCTCAATGAGAACACTCCATCTTTTCTATGTGGTCTTGAGCCCCTCAGAAAATTTTACTCATCTTGTAATGCTCAGGAGAAATGTTATCATCTGCTGAGCTTCCATCTGGTCCTTCCAGGCCAAGATTTGTATTTCTTTTTTATGCCCAGAACACTTCGTTTATACTTCTACTATCACCTATGGTATAATAACCATAATAACCATCAGGTGAGTTTCTGCAAGGCAGAAAAATGACAACTTCATCTCAATATCCAGGTTTCTGCCAGAGAGTAGCAAATATTCACTGATTAGTAAACACTGTGACATGGGTATAGGATGTAATCATTTAACTTTAAAATGTATATGCTTATTATAGTCAATGCTAGGAAAATAGAATGAAAGTTGCTTATATTTGTTATGGAATATATGAGGAGGGAACAAGGACATGGGGAGCTTATAAATGAATGTAGGTTTGGATAGTGTTTTGGGAATTTATAATGAAGCTGTAAAGCATCTCTGTTCTTTCTGTTCCACCCCCTACTGGAACCTCTGTTTCTCTCTAAAGCTACTGTCTGGATGTCTTCCTTCCTTTTGCATCAGTTGGGGTGGAAATTAAGTATTTCAAAACCAAATTATATTTCAAAGTTCTGTCCTTGGGTGTGCCAGGTCCTAGGGGAAAGCTGCTTTCAAGGGGGAAATACTTTCTCTACTAACTTTTCATCATTGTAGGAGGACATTACAAATTTCTTGGCTTCTTTTTATACCAGACCTGGGCCACACCAGTGTTTCCACCCTGATTTTTGTTATTTTCTTCTATTTAAAGTTACCCCAATACTATTGCCATGATATCTTTATTTTCATATTTTCATCCCAAGCATCTTGTGATAAGGGGACTGGACCCCCATTCATGATAGGAAACAGGCTGTGGAAAGAGATGAGATTGGGAGATGATAGACAGAAATCTAGTCCCTGTTCTTCACTATATGACCTTAGGCTAGTCCCTTCACTTCTTGCAGCCTTAATATCCCATCTGTAATAGAAACAACTCTATTTTATAGTATTTAGAGATAAAACTTGCTGTTACAATGGCTACAACAGACTAACCATTCAATAAGTAACAGAAGTTATAATTACTATTATAGTTATTATGGTGCCTTTGACTCTTTTTCTTTTCTTTTTCTTCCTTTAAAAAAAAATTGTTTTGATGAGAGAGAGAGAGAGAGAGAGAGAGAGAGAAGGGGGAGGGCCCAGAGCAGCTTCCAGAGTTGTACATCATTAGTTTCTATATAGTTTCAGTCCACACACGTGGGCGTGGGGCAACGCAGGACATGAACCTGGCTGAGGCCTCCTGCATGGGAAGCTCATCCCAGTTTAGCATATGGGTCCACACGGGCCAGGGTCAGGACTTGATCCTCAGACCCCTGTGCTGCAAGGCAAGCGCTCAACCCGCTAAGCCATCCTGGCTTCCCCTGGCTCTTTTCTGTGCCATTGTACATATATTTTCAACCTGGGTATTTTCTAAGTTTTACTTCACTTCTCATTCTTTTTTACCATATCTCTAGTTGTCCACAAAATACTGATAAAAAAATATTGATGTTCCACATATCTCAAACTCTAATGTTGAAATGATTCATTATCTGCACCCCTCAAACAGTTATGTCAGCCCACTGTCCTCATCACTCTCAAGAGCTTCAATGACCTTCTAGTTCTCACCTTCACCCTCAGAAGACATGGATTAAATATATGGTAATGGAAAGAGAACTGACTCTGGGTGGTGAGCACATAATATATCTACAGATTAAAGACATGGAGCTACCTCTCTTCTGTTTCTCTACCTACTCCCAGCTCCACACAATTCTTGCTTACATTTGTCCCTTTCTATCATCATCATCAAGTCCTAGCAATTGTTATCTTAGATTTTAAATTACTTCTACAGCATGAAATGTTAGGCTTTCTGTCTTCAACCTTCTCTTCTAATTCATCCTATATGCTGCTGCTCAGATCTCCCTCTTTGAAGACTGATTTCAGCTTGTTACTAGATGACTCAAGAATTTTCAAACACTTTGCTCTCTAATGCAAAGATCTTAACTTTTTGGCCTTGTATTCATTTTCAAGTAGTGACAAAAACCATGTATTCCCAATTTATCAGAGACAGTATTTTCAACGGTAGTGATTACTCAACTCTAAAAGAGAAACAACACACACACACATACACACACAGAGTAACAGATTTTTTTTTTTTTTAATTTTAGGAAAACCATTATCTAACCTATTGATATAATTTGTAGTATCTGAGCCTTAGATTTCTTTTCTTCACTTTAATCCTCAAGTTCACGTAGCCTCTAGCTGGTAGAACTCTCTATCCCTCTTAGAACCTGTTCCCCCGCTGACCTCCCCTTCTCTGGGTATGGTTCCAAGGTTCAACATCTTCTCAAATCCAGAGCTGGACTATACTTTAGCTCTGGCCACTGAATTCCTTTCTTGGACCTGGGCAACCTGTGATGACCTCTTGTATGAATAATATTATGACTAGGACAGCCCACATCACACTAGCATGCAATGCGCTGAAGAAGTGAGTACCAGTTTACCAGAACATGTCCACACCATGTCCCTATTCTAAAAAGTCCATGCTTTGTAGAGGCCTTTCTCTTCTTTCCTATGTCTAGTCTGAGTGATGCTAAACAAGGATAATAGACAGGCCTGATCCTCATACATAATCATACTCTTCTAGGCTCTGTTTGAATGTTATCCACCTCTCTGTAGACTCCCTAATGGGCTGTTCCTGGGAAATTGATCTTAAATAATTCTATGTGTTACAAGCTATTCCAATAACCCACCCTGAGAAACTCCTTTTTTTCTCTGTTCCAAAAAGTAATGACAAGTCAATTTGGACTTGACCCTACTATCTACGGGCAACCTCTTAGCAATGGGTTAAGGCTGAGCTTTACCTAGCTCAGCCTGCTTTCCTTTTACCTTTCTCAGCTTGAATGAAAAGCCCTTATTGCTGTAGCTTGCTGGGCCTTGTCCTTTTCTGGCTCCTGTAGCTGCTGCTGGGTCTCAGCTGCAGGTCTTCAGCAACAAGTATGAAGACAAGCATGTTGCTTTAAAGTTCAAACAAAAAACAGTTTGGAAAGTTCAGTCCTGTCGAAGTTATCAGGGTGGTAGAATCCCACAGTGATGCTAAGCATCTCCATTCAGAATGACTCAGGTGTTCAGGGATTGATTGGTTGGTGCTCAGATGGTGGAAACTGAGCTTCTTCCACTCTTCAATTTTTTTTTAATTGCTATAAAAGTCCCTGCACTACCACTTCAGAGAAAAAGTCTGAATTGTACTGAAGTCTCCAACAGGTTCTTTCACTGGAAATTTTTAAAATAATTACTTAATGCAGTTGTAATGCCGTTCTGTTTAATTGTTTGCTGCTTCTAACTTGAATCGGGACCTCCAGTTTCTTAGCTCCCAGAATCCAGGCTGAGCAATGCTCCAAACCACAGAATAAGCCTCCCTGCCTGCACCCCATCTTTCCCACTTTGCACTTTCCCTCTGACACTTCCACCTGTTTTACCTCAGTTTTCTTTATTCCTGTAAGAGCTAGCCAAATCTGTTTTTCATTTCCCACACTCCCTTGTTTTCTCATTTCTTTTTCCAGTTATAGTAGATTTGGCTTCTTCTCTAATCCCTTTTGCCAAGTCTATAGACCTCACTTCCTTCCAAATGTGGCTTGAAGCTGATAGCTCCCTGGAACATAATAACCACAGTGAACGTTCCTGTAGTGATGTGCAGTTCACAGAACACTTTTATGAAGTTATCAAATGAACCTCATCTGGTTCCGTTCACTCTTCTCCTTGGTGATTCCTCAGAAATGAAACACTCAACACTATTGTAGTTTGTACACAAGAGATATTATTTTGTGGGTACTCTGCTATTTATTTCTGTGTGTAAATTTAATTACCCCATGGAAATGGTTAATTTCTTGAGAACAGTCATTTTAAAATTTCTTTTAGAAATACTAACATTTAAAAAATGCCAAAATATTTTTAAATGCAAATAATGCCATTTTTTTTAAATTTATTGTTAAATTTGATGAGGTTACATTGGTTGGTAACAATTAGACAGTTTACAGATGTACAAGTCCACCTCACATCATTCATGCATCGTATTATGTGCCCATCACTCAGTATCAGTTCCCCTTCCTTCACCTTATATCTAGTGCCCACTCCCACCTCCCCCCAGGGGTAGTGAAGGGAGGTCTAAACAAGAAAAGTAGCAGAGTCAGAGATTCTGAGTGAGGATGTATGGCAGTCAGGAGAGACTGAAGTTGCCCCAATTGCTGCCCTAATTCCCACCTTCCCCCAGTGAATCAGTCCCATGTGGAGGATTGGTTAATCCTGCCCACTGAGTCAGCAGGCTTGGTCCCACCTGGAATTTGCATTGCTAATGAGTCTCTGGTGAAGCTGACCCTGCTGCATGGACCACACTTCAGGAATCAGTTTGGAAATTCCTCTGAGTCTGAGCCAGATGAAGTAGGCACTCACGGTCAGTTCCCTTTATTTAGTCTCTATTTCTTTCTTTTCTTTGTGCGTGTGTGTGTGTGTGAAAAAGCAGCAGTAAAAACATAGTAATGAACCCAATTGCAGCTAATCTTATTAAATTCTCAATGTTTAGTTTTTATGACTTTTTTTCAGGATAAATATTTTTATTAATTAACTGTCTGAAAGACCTTTAAATCTAGTTTTAAAGAGTAAATCATTAAGTTTAAAAAGTAGACCAGCTTTTAGAGTAGTTTTAGGTTCATAGAAAAATTGAGCAGGAAGTATAGTAAACCATAAGAGCAATTATAATTGCTTACAGTCCCCTTACCGAGATCTGCAGCTGAATTCATACCAATGCAGAATGAACAATATTCCCCCCATATATTTGGTGAACATCGCTGCAAATCCAGCTGAGAATATGAATACATAAGCTATAACATTGCTACACACACATGGGTTACATCCAGGTCTGGCATAGCGTAACTCTAATTTCAGTTGTTAATAATGCTTACCAGAAAAGAGCACACTATCGAATATCAAAACTATGTTTTATGTCTCCGGAGCCACATTTCAAATCTCCATTAACCAAAAGAGCTACATGACTCCTGGCTACTTTAAAAAGTAGCTTAATAACTTGATACAGAATTGAGAACATGACAACCATAGGCTAAATATAAAAGATTCCATGACTCTCAAGAGATGGTGAAATCCTTTATAGACCCTAAGACTCTCTGTCAATTTCCTATAACATGCTTTCCTTGTCTTGTTCATCTGTGTGTCCCTCAGGTCTTAGAAAAGTTCCTGTCACACAGACTGTTGTCAAAAGTTTGTTGAATCTAAGTGAATTGAATTATTAGAGTTTAAAAGTTTGCAAGATCCTGAGTTGTCTCATTAAATATTATCTTAATTAATTTCTATAACATAGAAATAAGAATTAATGCCCCAGTAATTCAATATTTTTAATGGACTGTACATTAACCTTCTAGAAACCCCTTTGGCTAAGTGCTTGTTACTATGTTCTTTAATAATAAATATAATTAATAAAATATAATAAATAATAGTCTTCTTCCTTTTATAGGAATGTAATGTGAACAACTCTCTATACATGGGGGAAATGTATTAATTTTTTCTTCCAGAAGTGATGAATAACACATTTCTTAATTGTCTACTTCCTTCACCAGTTCTACTTACTTTTACTATGAATTTGTATTATTTTTATTTTTAAGTTATAAAAATTGCAAAATACTTGCCTGAAATAAATATAGAGAGTAAAAACTGGAATTTTTGTTTCCCCTACCTACTGCTCTTGATTCTGACCTTTCGGTTTACATCTTCCACTCCACTTTTTATATATGCATAAGCTTACATTGATCATGCTGACTTTTATATTTATATAGTATTTTAACACAAAACTGATCATATTACCTATTTGTTTTCTGCAACTGAGAGGCCTTTTCTTAGACTCCGTCTCTGTATAGAAACCCTAATGTAGCTATACTATAAACTTTTTAAATGTTTATTTTGTGGTTTACCTTCCCCACCAGACTATAAGCTCCATAATAACTATTATTCAATGTATCCCCAGTACTTAACAGAGTTATAGGCTCATGATAGTCCGGTGATCAATATTAATTCAGTCAATATTAACTGAATAAATTAATGAAAAACATTTTCACCAACATCACCATGTAGCCATCCTTCAGTCCTTCCAGCATCTGCAAGGTTTCATTATGTGGACACATCACCATCGATTGAAGGAGATACTACCAACTCCTTGTTGGTGGGGGCCCACCCTCATTTTATTTTCTCATTTTAAGCTAGTCTTTTATAAAAAATTTAAGTTGTATCTAGGCATATGTCTTAGCCTGTTCAGTCTGCTGTAACAAAATACCACACACTGGGTAACTTACAAGCAACAGAAGTTTATTTCTCACAGTTCTGGCAGCTGGAAGTAGGAGATCAGGATGCCAGGATGGTCATGTGAGGGCCATCCTCAGGCCACAGACTCCTACCTGGAAGGGGCGCGGTAGGGTGGCTTTTATGAGAGCACTGATCCCATTCATGAAGGCTTCCCCTTATGACCTATTCACCTCCCAAAGGCCCCACCTCATAATACCGTGACCTTAAGGGTTGGGATTTATACATTTTGGGGATATAAAAACATTCAGACCATAACAGCATTGTAAAGGGTTTGAACCATAAGGAAAAATGATATATAAGAGAGTATGAATTTACTTTTAACTGCTTCTGTTTGATATCTTTTGGTGCTTTCTTTTATAATTTAAATCAAAATTTATGATTCATTCATAGCTCACAATTTGGATGGCACCTTTTACTTCTGAACTGTGAAAAATGAGGAACGTAGTTCATATAGTATCTCACCACCATTCCTTCCATTTCCTGCCTTAAAAAAAGTTTTATTCTCATTTTTCATGGTCAAAATTTATAACAATTTATAATAGGATCTTTTCCTACTATCTCTCTAATGAACTTATACATAATTTTGGTTAAATAATTATATTTTTTGTGATTATGATTATGACTGTGTAAACTTTATTCAAAGCTCTTTTGCACATCTTTTTACTCTTCCTGGAGTTATTAATTTTCTCTCTAATCTTAGTTTTTAAAATATATTTATCTTTTATTTATTCCCAAACTTTCTGCTTATCATTTAAATATCTGTTTGCTATGTATTAATATATTTTAAGCACGTGTGGCGTGCCATCAATTTTATCTTTTTGGATAATTCTCTGCTGGAAATTTCTGAACTTCTCTCTTTTGAACCTGTTTCTTCCTAGGCTTGTTTCATGGCTCTCATCCCAGGGTCTCTCTATGGCATCATTTTTAGAATTTCCTCACCACATGTGGGTTAAATTCTATGTCCCAGAATCTCATACATTATTTCTTATTTCACCTACTCAGTTTGGAGACAGTGGTATATAAATCTTGACACCTAACATTTCAGAAAACAAATTTATTCTACCCTCATACTTAACCAAGAATTAACTAGATTTGAAATTAATTCTGAGCTGGAATGCATTTTCCTCAGATTTTTGAAGACATTCTCTTCAGGTTTCCTGTTTTGTCATAAAGAAGTCTGATGCAATTTCAGTTCTTTTTCTTTTTGAAATAAAACCTGTTTTTATACTCAAAGATTTTTTCCCGTGTTCTAATATTTATCTATAATATATCTTATTTAAGAGCTATTTTTTGCTTTGAATGCCTTGTATTAAAAGCATTCCAATGTTATATGTTTTGTTTCTCTGAGAACAAAAATATTGTATTTTTCAAAGTTTTCTAAATGTCTCTGAAAATAGTAATGATAGTATCTTTCAAAGTTTTCTTTAAAACGGACTGTTTTCTCCAACTTTTTTCATTCTGAATGTGGCTTTGATCCTTCCTATTTGGCTCTCCTCAGATATATATTGATTCTTGGTTCCATGCTCATTTAAAAATAGGGCAATAAAAAGCTGATAGAAAGCTTTGTGAAGATGGTTGCGACTTGCTGACTGCTGGCCTCCCGGCAGAAAGATCGACCAGGCAGTTTAATTGGAGAATCCTCGATGTCAGTGTCCTTAGGTCTGTTCATTGGGCTGTTCTTATTTCCTAGAGAAGAATTTCCTATTGTTCTACTTGGATGGCAAAATATAAATACATAAATAACATAAAATCACTGAAAACATTTCAGCTGGGAACAGGGCAATGGGCCTCAAGATTCTATACGTACCTAAATTTTCACTTCTCTCTTTTTTGTTTGGTAACCCATCCTCTCACCCAGATCCCATTTCCCCCAGTCCAGACATTCTTGTTTAGTCTCAGGCATGCTAAGTCAGTAACTTTTATCTTTATGTATCCATTGTCTAAAATTTTTCTGTTATAATCTCTCTTTCTATTATTTTTATCTTCATTAGATTTTATTTTGTCTTTTATTTTAAAGCTTTTTAAACCCATTCATATTTATTGTGATTAGTGATATGTTTGCATTTATTCCATCTGCTATCTTTTTTTCTAGTTGACATACTTTTAAAAACTTTTTTCAGGGATGCCAGGATAGCTTAACTAGTTGAGTGCTTGCCTTGCAACCATGAGTTCTGGGGATTGAATTCTCTGGGATCAAATCCCAACCCTAGCCCATGCAAACCCACATGCTGGACTGGCACAAATGGTAACCGCCAAAATGCCTTGGTGGTGAAGGTTCTCTCCTCTCACGTAGGAAGTACCCAGTTAGGTTCCTGCCCTGCATAGGCCCACATCCCCCTATGTGAAATATAACTGTGTCACAACTAATGATGTACAACTATGGAGACTGCTCTGGGATTTCTCCCCCACACCTCTCTCTCACCTTCTCTCAAAACAATACAATAAATCTTTTAAAAAAGCAAAAACTTTTTTTGATCCTATTTATTCTTTCTTGGATAAATCATTTTCCTCTTTAATTTTTACCTTCATTCTAAGGTTTGGAAATTTTATAATCTTTGCATTATATTACTAATATTCTGATGGTTGGTCTTAAAAATTTTGATGTAATAAATATTTTCTTATCAGTGTCCTTAATCAATATCTATATAACTTTTCTAAAACAAAAAGAAAATTAGAACGCTTACATTTCTTTCTTTACTTCTCTCTAGCTATTTCCCATATTGAGATTATCTGAGATTTTAGTTCCAGATCGTTAGAAATATTTATAGTATACTTGACATGTTATTTTATTTACATTACTATTATATATTATATAGTAAACTATATAATATGTAATATATGTATAAATAGGTATTATGGGATATTTATATATTGTAATTATATTTATATATTATTATACATATATAACATACACATTATTAAATTCTTTCTATTGTTCTTTTTATTATTGCTTTTTTGGATCAAACTCTTGGATTCATTTTTTTGTTTTCTTATTTTTGTTGTAGTACAAGTTAGCAAGCAATTCATTGAGAGAGGGTTCATAGGTTAAAAAAAATTCTGATTCCTTGTATGTTCAAAATGTCTTTGCTTTGATTTACTCTTGAATGATAGTTTAATGGGCATGGAATTCTAGGTTCAAAATAATTTTTCGACATGAATTTCTAAGATAGAGCCCCAAGAAGACATTCTTGCATGTACTGTGTGGGTGATGAGAAGGCCTAGGTCAATCTAATTCTTGTTCCTTTATTTGGAATCAGAAATTTTCACTGTATGAAGCAACTGAGGTTTTGCCTCTATCTTTGGAATTCTGAATATACATCATAATGTGTCTTTTTCATTCATCCTGTTTGGCACTCAGTGGCTCCTTCTGTCTTGAGGATGCCTGTTTTCAGTTGTGAAAAATTTTCTTCCATTATCACTTTGAATATTTCCTTCCTTTAATTCTGTATAATCTCCTTTCTGTAATAATATAATGGCTAAGTAAATGTTGGAGTCTCTGGGTCTAACCTCTGTGCTGCTTTTTATAACTGGGGTGGGGGGGAGACAGAGAGAGAAAATGTGCATAATATATATATAATGTGTGTGTGTGTGTGTCTGTGTACACATTCACACACACACACACATATGTATTTGTGTGTATATATTCAAGGGCTGCCTGGAAAAAATCCAGCCATTGTCAATATAACAAGAACATTTACATGGTTGGATACTTTCTGGACAGCCCTCATATATATTTATGTGTGTGTGTGTATATATGTATGTGTGTATATATATATATGTGTGTGTGTGTGTGTGTCTGTGTGTGTATATACACACTTTTGTTTTTTTTAAGATTAATTTTTGTCGGGAGTGGGGTGGTGGGTTAGACAAAACACTCACCGGCCGCTAAGGTCAGTTGGCAAGAATGAAAAGACATGTCTGAGAAATTCTCTCACCTTGTATGGCCCTGCAGGATGGCTGGTTAGTCAACGACGAGTAAGATTCCTCAGGGAGGAACAACCTAAGACAGGCACAGTCGCATAGGGGCCATCAGAATAATACATGGGGAGCATAATAGATGAGGCACAGATCCTCATCCCCCCAATTCTTCTACAGGGATTTCTCTTCTCTTGCCCTTTCCCCTCAAGGAGTTACAGGAGGGTACTGGAATGTTTCTGCTTGGCTGGAGCACAACTAACTCCGGGGCCTTGGAGACAGGCAGAACTCCACTGACCTTCAAGACTTGGGTTTGATATGGTTTATTATTTATCTTTAGTGTACCAGTAAGTTCTTCTCCCAAGAATGCTCTGACCATTTAGTCTTCCAATTATTGCTGTTTTGCACTAAGATAAACCATTGCTCTGGAGACGTGATCTCTCTGCTTAGTCCTGAGAAAAATAGTCTCTGTTCTGTGTCAAGTTAATTTTTACTTTGTAGCCATGTAGCTGTCCATGTAATCATTTACTATGTAAGAAGCTGTAAAAATAAACTCGGGGCTGCAGTATGATCGTATGTTGACAGTTCTCCCAATCCCATTCTCTTTGGTTTTCTTTAATCCTCATGCCTTGCTCCAGACGGTTCGTACTGGCGGCAGGCTCCATCAAATTTTATTGTTTTTTGACGGAGAGAGAGAGACAGACAGACAGAGAGAGACAGAGAGAAGGGAGAGGATCCAGAGCAGTCTCCATAGATGACAGCAATAGTTTTCCATATAGTTTTACTCCACAGGTGGGCGCGAGGCTGCTCAGGGCAGGAACCGGGCCTGGAGTCTCCCACATAGGTACCCCCAGTTCAGCATATGGGTTCTCACAGGCTAGGGTGGGGATTCGATCCTTGGGCTCCGGGGCTGCAAATTGAGCACTTAACCCACTGAGCCATCCCAGCTTCCCCCACTTTTTTTTTTTTTTAAGTAGCTCTTTTTTGTATTTGCTTTGATTTGTGATTTCTTTCTTCAATCCTGTTTGACTATCGTATTTTAGGAATCTTCAAAGTTTCTTGTTCTATAAATGCATTTTTGCTTTTCACTATAGAAATAAATACTAAAATTATTTTGTTGGCTCTTATTTATGGGATGGAGCAGGAAAGTAAGGCTGCAGCTTGTACTCTTTCTGCCATCCTGAATCTGAAGCCCTCCAATTTCACAAAGGGGCAGTTTTTAACTGACCTTTAATGGCAGTATTGTATAGCATAACTATTGGAAACATTTTTTTTCTGCAGCCAAACTCTTCCGGGGTGTGAATTCCTGTTCTATCACTTACTAGCCATCTGACTGTAAATAAATGGCTTAAGCTCTCTATTTCTTCATTTAAAAAATAAATATAATAAATATAAAAAATTTAATTGTCATATCTACTTCGAGAGTTATGAAGACTCAGTGAGTATCTTTTGTAAGTCCTCAACAAATGTTAGCTATTATAACCCAGTTATTCTGCATTCAGTTCCCTATTGATTACTTTGGTAACTACTCCAGGGACTATTCCTGCTTTTTGTACCAGTTGACCTAGCTCAGTGGTTGGCAAACTGCGGCTTGCGAGCCGCACGCGGCTCTTTGACTCCTTGCAGCCAAGGAGTGAAAGAGACTCATGTGGCTCACGAGCCGCAGTTTGCCGACCACTGACCTAGCTCATGAAGTTTCATTGAACACTATAGTTTTGAAGTGCTACTTTCCTTACTCTGTTTTATTTGTTCATTTGATCACAGTTGCTTTCTCTCATATTACCGTGCCTGTAGCATGATAATTCTGGTTCCTTCGAACTTTCTGTTTTTCTACTTGACTCCTTTCTTGCCAGCATCATTATAGGTTCATGTAAAATATTAGTTACTTCCCTAGCATTTCAGTAGGACACAAGAGAAGGAAGGATAGGTTGGTGCATGTGCTTGGTCTTTTATCTTGAGTCCTGTCATGAATTTCTAAACTTTCAGGCTAACACTGGAGTGGAATCTGTTGCTATTGGCAATGAAATATCATTATACCTCTGCATACTGCATGGAATCACAATTCTATTTTTTCTGGGTTTTCATTTATTTGTTTGTTTTTATTTGCTTGTATTTCAGTGACTCACAGTTTCTCCTTTCTGTGGCTAATGACACAACAGCATGGGTATTTATGATAGTCAGCCACCCATTCAGACCAGAAAATTGGCACTGGCAGATCTTTAGCCAGAAGGATGAGCAGCAGGTTCTGTTTCCAAGTTAATCTTCTCAGTGTCTCACAACCCCACACATTCTGTTTCTCTATAGTTCACAACTAAGGAAACATGATTCTTTTAGGAAATTTTTCCTGCATCTCTCCAAGAGCAAATACAAAGCATAGGACTAAATAAACTTCTTTAGTTTACACTTTATGACAGGGAAGGGGGAAAAAATAAAAAGAACAGAGTGTAATAAATTAGGACTGAGCTGAATTTGCTAAATCAGAAACCACTCACTGATTTGAAAAGGCCTGTTTTCCAAGAGAATGAAGCAAGCTATATTAATGGATAGCACTCTATGGAGGAAATACTGCAGCTTGCATATTATTTATTAACATATGCCTTTTATAAATAGTGTTTTTATGGATATGAATTTATAGATGGAAATGGTAATATGTGTTATTTAAAAGAGCTTAAATTTCAAAGTTCTGTATAGTCACTTTTGCTCAGTAGTAAAGTGGTTTAACTTAGTGTGGTGCTGAGGAAAATGTCTGGGACTACCAAGCATCAGTAAAGATAGTCTATTGTCTGCTTCCAACCAAATAAAGAGGGTCTTTTCCTTCCTGAAATGTGGAGCACATTTCTGCAAATAAAGATATTGATGATAGTCAATCTGAAGGAAAATACAAATAGCTGCTGAGAAACCATTATCCAGAACCTTAAAACTATAGTTTTAGCCAGAACTTTCTTACAAAAGACATTGCTTTCACGTCTGTAATTACTAAGGTGTATAAATAGCCCTCGAATCAAAGCCCAGTGCTTTCTTTATTCCTGCCGCGTGGGAGCCTGAAGTAAACCTGACACCAGGGCAAGGCCTCATCTATAATATTCTCATGTCACTATGCCTACTATGCTGAATATAACAAATGGATTGTGTCACTCTTTATAGTTTTTGGGGGGATGTCTAGGTGCTAACCATTAGATACATTTAAATCTGTAGAATATTGAATCTTGCAGTTTTGTTCTCTTATGCCCCAATCAGAACTACCTTATGTTACTTCCATTTATTTCACTCACCACCAGACTACTTAGGATGTGCTAAGTTAGGTTGAAATAAATCCCACCCTGAGCCTTTATTAATTAACTGACCCAATATGGTTTTAAAGATCACAAGAATTTGAAGTGAAATCAGGGAACAGACCTTTATTTGGTTGTGATGTCTCTGTAGATGGTGACTGGTGTTTAACATCCTGATTTTCCTAGGATTACCTATATTTTCACTTGGCTGATGAAGAAAACAGGAACACAGTCATGAGTGCTGTCGCAGGGTATTCCTGGCAATTTTCTTACCCTGGCATGGGGAAGCTGATTTGTCCCTTTAGCACTGAAGTTTTCAAAGCATCCTAGGATGTCTAGGAGTTATTGTGTGGGCCTTTGGTGGGAGGTGGAGGAGGACAGTCGGTGGAGAGAAGACAAGGTGGTCGCAGGCCAGACCCTACCCAGTTTCATTATCACATGTACATAGATTTTACTTATTCTATAGAGATTATGCTTCCACGTAAGATTGCAGTTTAATAGAGATTGCCCTCCTTAAAACAAAATAAGCAAATAAAATCCCCTTACATTTGAAAACTGATATTATACTTTCAAAGAAAATATGTGATTCTGTACTGAGAATAAAGTTATATGTTAGAAGAATTTTGAGATCTTCTGATAGAAAACTCACTCAGATGGATTGAAAACTCACTAGTCTTTAAATGTAACTCCAGGGATATGGGGTGGGGTGAGAGCAGCAAGGGAGTTGGAAGCCACATATGTTTACCTTCAAGGACTAGACATGTCTAGCTTCAGGTTCAATTCAGATTCAGATTCAACCAATATTTACAGAAACCTTATGGTATGTCTAGCTCGTGTTGTGAGTTTTTATACATGCCATCTTACCCATTCTTCAAGGCACCTTTGAGGTATGTATTATTATCCCCATATTATAATTGGCAAAACAAAGGCTCATGAGGATACATTTTTATGCAAAAACACATAGATCATAAATAGTAGACCAAAATTTAAATCCATCTCTCTCGTCAAGCCTCAAATCATACCATATGATTTAGGTCTTAGACACTAAAACTCTTGACAGTTTATACATTGTATCCTATTTTTATGTTATTTGCACTATTTGTGACTAAAAGTGATGTTATTCTTTACAAGGTTTATAAGCATATAGGAGGACTGTCCAGAAAGTATCCAGCTATGTAGTCATTCTTGTTGTTTTGACAATGACTGGATTTTTTCCAGACAGTCCTTATAAACTGTGGTACACCCAAGCAACGGAATATTATTCAGTGCTAAAAAATTGGGCTGTCAACTCATAAAAATATCAAGTCATGGGGAAACCGGGATGGCTCAGTGGGTTAAGTGCTCACTTAGCAGCGCCGGGGACCAAAGATCGAATCCCAGCCCTGGCCCGTGTGGACCCATATGCTGAACTGGGAGCTCCCCCAGTTCAGTTCTCTCCCTGTCTCTGTATCTGTCTCTTTCTCTCTCTCTCTGTTAAAAACAATAAACATAAAAAAAAAAAAAAAAAAACACCATTAAAAAAAAAAATCAAGTCATGAACCTTTGGTGCTTATTACTAAGTGATAGAAGCCAACCCGAAAGGCTTAGTACTATATGATTCCAACTACATGGTATTCCAGAAAAGATAAAACATGAGACAGTAAAAGATAGGTGATTGACAGAGGTTATGATGGTGGTAGGGGGTCAATAGGCAGAGCAGAGAGGATTTTTTAGGGCTATGAAAATACTCTTGTGGATGCTTGTCATTATACATTTGTCTAAACCCATAGAATGTTCACACCACCAAGCGTGAACCTTAATATAAACTGTGGACTTTGGGTGACATGATGTGTCAGTGTAGGTTCATCAGCGTTAACTGTTGTATCACTCTGGCGGGGCTATTGATACCAGGAGAGACTATGTGTGTGCGAAGGGCAGAGGGAAACGCCTGTACTTACCTTTCAGTGTTACTGTGAACCTAAAACTTCTCTAAAAACGTGAAGTCTTAGTTCTTTTAATAAAAGGTATATATCTGGGATGCCGGGATGGCTCAGCATGTTGAGTGTTCACTTTGCAGCCCCAGGGTCTGAGGATCAAATCCCAGCCCCTGCCCATGTGGACCCATATGCTGAACTGGGGTGTGGCCCCCCCAGTTCAGTTCATTCCAGGGTGAGCTTCCCATGTGGGATAGCCCTGGTTCAGCCCCCAGCTCGTGGGTACGTGCCTCCCGTGCCCATCTGTGTGGAATGAAACTATATCGAAAACTGATGACATACAACTATGGAGACTGCTCTGCCCCCCCACCCCCTTCTCTCTGTCTCTCTATGTCAAAAATAATAATAAAATAAATCTTAAAAAAAAAAGGTTTACTATTATTGAATATAGAATTCTACTGTGAATGAAATGACTCATTTATACCATGATTCCATGGAGATGCCTTTGCATTTTGCAGGCCTTCATATCCTTACAATAGCAAGCCACTGAGACCTGGGCAACTTGGGGAAGTCAGAGTAGAAGTACAGTCAGGTTTAAGAATTCATGGTGCTTTAAAGAAACTACTTGCAATCCTCCCCTTAAACTTCTCCATTTTGGCATTTTTCAAATGGATTTAATATTAATAAAGTGTATCTTAAAGGACTATTAATTTTAACCTGAAATAAATTTCCCATCAGGTTTTCAAGGCAGGTTGTCATAAAAGGTAGATTTTATTTATGTGTGTTTATTTAGGTTCTAATAGAGTTTTCTGATATCTCAGCAGGATTATATTAGATAATGTCTTAGTAATTTATGTGCATGTTTTTTTAAGTTCTAAGATGATAATGATGCAAACTGAACCCAGAAAAGTTCTTTTCTTATACATCAAATATAGTGTAGCAAGTTATGATGCTTTCTCAGCACAATTTAGTATTATTTTATGTTCTTGCTTTTAAAAAATTTTGTATTTATAAAACACTAAGCACAGACTGGCTTGTTAAATATAAGAGCTATTGCAAATATGTCTTTGAAGGAATGAAAACACTGAATCAGCAGTGCTACAGCAAAGTTGGAATCATGTGGAGGCTGAATTTGTTGTCTCTCTCCTCTCACGTTGTTGAATGGCCTCTGCTTCATTCTTAAAGTGTCCCCTCAATATGAACAGCAGATTTTCCATTCTTAACTTACTGACAACTTTCTTAGACAGTAAAGTTGTAGTTTACCAATACAAATAAATATACATATACATATACTGTCCAGAAAGTATCCAGCCATGTAGCCATTCTCATTATATTGATAATAGTTGGGTTATTTCCAGACAGCCCTTGTATGTCTGTATACATATGTATATATTCTTGCATAGTTTAAGCTATAAATTGACCAAGTCAGACCATAATTTCCTGGCCACTGTAGGATGGTGGGAAATTTCATGGCAGAAGCACTCTGTGTTACTAAGAAATCTATTTCTTGGGTTGTATGGAAGATAAATTAAAAAATCAAAGAGAAAAGGGCGACATGGCAGTGTGGTGAAAAGTGTCCAGGAAGTCAAGTGCCCTGGGTTCAATGTCTTCATTTTGTTTCTCTGTTGAATGGTGTTGGGCAATTTCAGCCTCCCTTTATTCCTTAGTTTCTGCTTATGTAAAAGGTCCTAATTCAGAGGGTCCTAATACTAATAGCTGCTACATAGTGAGTACGTTCTCTATGCCAGTTGCAGTGGAAAATGCCCTAACCCATTAGATCATGTAATCTTTCCAACAATTTTTTGAGATAGGTATTATCTGGATTTTACTGTTCTCAGAGATGTTAGTCAACTTTTTTATGTGTGCGTTGTTGTTTTTGTTGAAGTTACTTAACTTCAAGGGTACATAGTAAGTGAATGCCTGAGTAGATTCAAAGACAGACTGAACTATCTGGGCTCTCAAGCCCATATGTCAGGGACAACTGCAAACTGCCTTGTAAACTGGGAAGCATCATCACAGGAAGGTCATTTCTTTTGGGGAAAAGGAGAGAAAGCCAGGAAGGTGGAGTGGAGCAGAGAGGACAGGAGAAAAGAGATGTAGGAGCGGAACTGAGCAGGAGCTGTTTCTGTGTTGATGCCTGGCATGCAAACCTGAGTGAGTACTAAAAAGAAAAGAGAGTGCTGGGTGATGCTTGTATACGATGTGCTAACAGTTGGTTGTGCACACACGTCCACAGTGGGTTAGGGCAGTTTCTTCCAGCACATTCTGGGCACCTCAGTAGGCAATTCGCTTCTCTGGGTAGGATAGTAAACTCTTCCGTGCATCTGGATCCCCACCCTGCCGGGCCCCAGCCGGCCAGTCTTGAAGGGTGTCCCTTATATCCTCAGTTCAGATGAACAAACAAGATGTGTAGAAAAGGAAATGTTCACAAAGCTTCTGCCTGCATAGGAAACCTTTTCATCAGACTGATGTAGAAGGAAATATGGACCCACCGGCTGCATCCAGAGGCTGCATGCCTGGCACACTGGGGAATGTTCACACATAGATTATTTTCCAGTGTCTCTACTTTTTCCATGACGTTTGAAATTTTAGTATATGACCAGTTAGCTGGAAATTGACCACCTGAACAAGAAATTCTAAAGATCTTCATTGATTACTTTATTAAAACTTCCTTATAATCTGCTTACCGGTAGGTGTTCTCTGTCCTCTTATACTTTATGGATTGCAAAGACCTCCCACTTAAATGCTTTCTCTGCTTCGCTTCTCATTCAAGTGGCCTCTTGAAAAGTAATTTCCATTCATAGAGGTTGGAAAAAGGAGGATTTTTGCTTCTTTTCATTGTGGTTCAGGGTCACATGTGTAATGAAGCCTCCTTACTTAACAAGCTGAGTAATCAGTCTTTAGGTATTTTCTGTGTACACAGAGGACAACTGAATTTCAACATCTTACAGAGACTAGAAAGTGTCTGATAACAACTATTAATTGACATGTATGTAATATTATAAAATATTTCTACAAGTCTTAAGTAATTTCACCTCCAGCATTTAATATGATTTATTTTTAGTTAAAAAAATTTTTTTTCTGGGAGAAGGTGAGAGTGAGAGAGAGAAGGAAGGACCCAGAGCAGCCACCATAGTTGTACATCATTAGTTGTGACATGGTTTCATTCCACAAAAGTGGATGTGGGGCCACACAGGGTGGAAATCATACCGGGAACCTCCCACATGGGAGGCAAAATTCTTCACCTCCAATCCATCCAGGTGGTTACCAGTTGTGTCACAGTTCAGCATATGGGATTGCATGGGCTGGGGCTGGTAATCAAACCTGGACCTCATGATTGTGAGGCAAGTGTTCAACCACCGAGCTATCCTGGCATCCCTAATGTGATTTTAAAAAGTAATAGCTAATATTCTTTCAGTTTTATTATATGCCAGGCAATTATATTAAACACATTCAATGCATTATTTCATTAATTCCCAAGACAACATTATGCCTCCTCCATCTCATAGATAAGATAATTTAGACCCAGAGGAGTTAATGACTCACTTGTTAGTCATCAATACATGGCATCTTTCTTTTTCTTTACATCCACATGACATGCAGATAGTGGGTTTGTCTTGGGAGAGATGAATGGTGGAAGGGGTTTCTATTCATGTTTCATGTTCATGTTTTCTGTGAACTGTCAATTCTTCAGGGTGCTAGGTGTTATATGGAAAAAAAAGGTTCTGTGGTTAAGTGAGTTTTAGAACTGTTGAGTGACAGACACTAAAGATGATTTTTACTTTTCAAAAGGTTACTTCTCAGGAGTCTTATGTTTCCCCAAACACACTTTGGGGGATGGAGGTGCTGAACTGGGTTATTACCCAAAAGGAAGAGAGTCCAGAGGCAGAGCTGGAAAGTGACTCACTATGGGCTCTTAGGGTATGTGACCCATTTCTCTTTCTAGACAAAAGATAGTTGGAAAAATGCTGAAATGAAAGCAGCTTCTCTTAGAAAAAGTGCATCTAAAAATAATGCTGCCCAGTGCCACTTTGCCAGCTCCCACATGAGCCTCAGTGTTCTGGTCAGAGCTCACCCCACCTTCCCCAAGGTGGCAGCTTTGGGGCAAATCACGGGACTTGGAAGGTAGATGGCTTGGGGATCCAATTCTATATCTGCCTCCCTCTAGCAATGTGACTTTAGGTAAGTTACTCATCTGTGCTTCCATTTCAGTATCTATAAAATAGGAACAGTACTACTTCATATGGTGTTTGTGTAGATTAAGATTATATAATAAGGCAGCCAGTATGAAGTCTGGCACCAAGCAGGTGATGAATAATTGTAGTTATTCTAGCAAGCTAGAAATAGAGCTTTCAGAAAGAGAGCTGATTCTTGGTGGTGAGCACATAATGCAATGCATAGACAATATAATGTAGAATTGAAAACCTGGAAACAAAAAATAAATAAAATATAAAAATTAATAAAAAAGAAAAATAAAATTTAACAACAACAACAAAAACAACAACAACAACAACAACAAAAACAACAAGAAAGAAAGAAATAGAGCTTCCCAAATAAAATGTGAGCTTTGTGATGACTTTGAATCTGGCATATTAAAGAGGTTTAGTGGCTATTAGCTTTGCTGGATCCTTCTTGTCTACAAAGTACTTTGAGTAGCATTCAGCAGTATTTTTATTGGCCACAAATGGCCTTGTTGTCTCTTAACCAAGAAATTAAAAAATATAAGATATTTCTTACACCCAGTAGTAGGATGAGAAAAAGCAGTTCTTATGGGAATCATTTTGAATGTCTTCAGAATAATATGTGATTCTAAATATGTGGTCTTAAGGGGAACACAAAATAGAATAACCATTCCTTCCAGTTCCGTAGCGTGACACCATATGTAAGCACTTTTTAACCTCAGTTGCTTCTCTCTCATTCTTCTACAGAATCTTGTTCCACCCTTGGGAACTTTAGAGAAGGGGACTGATCATTCTCACTCAGGACATGCCTTCCAATCTCTGACAGCCGCTGTCATGTTCTCCTCATAATCTCCTCCCCATTTGTAGATACAGAGAACCAAGAAAAAGGATTCTGGATTATTAGAATGGTCTTCTAACTATTCTACCTCTAGTACTTATATATTTTATACCTTTTTCACATCGAAGAGATTTTTTCTAAAACACAGAGGAAATCTCCTGGCTTTTTTGGAGTCCCTCCACCACCCCCCTCACCCCCAACCTGGCCCACTGAAAAAAATTTTTTTTCTTGTAAGGGCCTTCACTGTTAAGTCACAACCTATCTTTCAAGTTACCCTTTCTGGTCCTCTCCTCTTCCCCACTTAGGCCTTACGCACCACAGTAGATCCACTCTTTCTTCTCTGAATATGGCACATATGTATTTCTATGTATTACTGTTCTGTTTAAGGTGCATTTTTTGACAAGAGTATTCTATTTCTCTCCTGTTAAGGTTCAGTTTAAATTTCATATCCCCCAAATTCTCCAGGAAGTTATTTATTTATTGCTGTATTATCAATGTATATGAACACATCACTACAGGTATAGGACTTAACAACACTCTCAGTAACTTGGTTCATAGTTAGCCCATCCCACTAGACTGTGAGCACCTAGAAGATATGGGCAGTGACTTACTGCTCTTTGTGCCTGGGGCACATTTGTTACATTCTTGATAAATGTTGAATAAGTAAATGAAGACTAGGTGAGTGAAAGCGCCCTTCTACATGAATTGACCAACAGCCAGGAACTGGTTGGAGTCAGGAGAGACTAGTGACTTGAGACTCTCATGTTCTGAGTGGAATCAGAAATGTTAGGATAATTACCTCCCAGATCTAGCAATACTAGAAAAATTGGTTGGTTAAGGTATGAAATGTCGGGTAGAGGTGACCTTGTCCGGTGCTAATGACTCTGCTGGCTGGGAGGACGAGGAGATCTTAGCTACTGACTGGAAGACCTGAGCAAGAATGTTCACTACAAGAGTATTGAAGCTTTTTGATAATTCAGACATTGGGGCTCTCTTATCCCAGGCAAGTAGCCTAGCCCTGCACATTTCTAAGACTGAAAGAGTAAATGAGCCCCCTGAAAGACGGGTCCAACAATCCCATCAGGAGGCTCAGCTGCTATGCAGAGGAAGGTGCAGAATTGACCCAGAGAGAGCAGACCTCCCTGAGTTGGTGCATGTTGGATCTGCAGATTGGTCCAGCTCTTGGGTCAACTGTAGGAGCAGCTTCCTTTGGAGGGATGGACTCCTCTGTGCTGCTCTGTGTGCTAACTTCAGTGAGTTTTCCTGGTGGTAGAAGTTTCAGGACCAGTCATGTCCCAATTAAGTGGTACTAGAATCTGAACTGAAGCCAGCTGCCACAAAACAAAGGATTTTGGGGGACCTGAGGAAATCAGGACAAAGCAGTTTCATTGCAAGTGTTGTAAACAAACTTTCCCACTTGTTGAGTAGGCATGGCTGTTCGTGGTCAGGCGGGGGGATTTGTTACCTTGGGGGTGGCTGTGGAATTTTCTTTCCTAGGGATTTTATCAGCGGGTTACATTTTAATCTGTTTAGAGTTGTTCAGCTGTGAGCTATCCTGGATGCATGGAGGGGATAGAAGCTAGAAGAGCTTAATCTACCTTTAATTAAGAAAGCCTCTTTAGAAGAGACAGGAGGAGGATTGTGTATGATCTACAGATATATTATTACCATAGGCAAGTTTTCCTTCAGTTAGCCATAGAGGAATGACTTGTTTTCTATAATGATTCAGAGTTCTTGGAGTTCAGTATGCTATTTGAGCCCTTTAATCAGTATCTAGAGTAGTGTAAGAGTTCCAGAAGATGAACAAATAGATATACGGTAAACAGAAAAAGTTGCTTTAGCTCATCCTGTAGGCAAAATACAACTTTTAAAAAGTCTGAATTAGTTAGGTTGTAAATAAGGTTGTTAGAATAAGTAACTACATATTTAATGAGAGAGATAGCATATTATATAGCAAATTAGCTCTAGAGCCAGAATCTAACTTTATATCTCAACTCTATCATTTATTGTGTGATCTTAGGCAAGTGTTTTAACCACTCTATGCCTCATTTTTTTTCTGATTTTTTTTTTAATAGAGGAGAAAATAACAGTTCCTACCTCATATGGACATTATAAGTTTTAAATGTATTCATTCATGTAAAGCACTTGGTATAGTGCCTGGCATATGAATAGTACTAAAGTAAAATGTGTTAGCTGTTATGTGCACAAAAATATTCATATGAGTATATACTATAACTCTAGGTTTTGTGAGGTCAAATTCTATTTACGTTGAGACTAAGGAAATGAATATATTAAAGATTCCCATATGGAGTAAAAAAGTCATCAGCCATGACTAGGCCATTTGTCAAATTTATATCGTTAGCATAACTGGTAAGCATTTGTTTTAAAATATTCAACTTCTTCAAATGTTGGGGCTTGATAGTGTTCAGTTTCTTCTCTTCTGCTTTATGTACTTCATTCTGATTGGGCTGTTATTTTCCTGGAGGCATCATACTCTTTTGTTCCCTCAGTGGTTTTTTTTGGTTTTTTTTTTTTTTCAGTTGTCCGTTCTATCTGGGAATCAATCTCTCACTTTCTCAACATGTTTATCTGCATATTAAAATCTCTCCTTTCCTTCCAGATTTTCTCACATCCAACCTCTTCCTATGTCTTCCATGCAGCCTTCCCAGGCCTCTCCAAGGAAGTGGTTTCCTTTTCCTCTATACCCAGTGATCTTTTGTATGTCTGTTAGGGTGCTAATCTCTTTCCATATTGTTTTATAGTTTATTCATGCACTTGTTTATGTTTTCCTATTAGATATAAACATTTGTGTCTTCCATATACCTTTGCATCAGCCTTCTGCATAAGTGTTTTTAATCATTTATTGAACTAAACTGAAGTCAATCTTATAATGTAACATATGAACATTTTCTCTTCTTGAGATGCCTGAGATGAGTACAATCACCTATGTTTCTGATAGGGAGAGTAAACACAATATTTATTCTGCCATGTTCCCATAAAAGAGCAGAAGCCTTAGCCCACGGGCCACAATGTAACACTACTATATGCTGGTGAGTATAATTTAGCATGGACATTGACCAAAGAGGAGACAGTGTCATATGACAACGAAGCGTCTTGCATCTCTAAATGAAGAGGTGTGGAAACTGGGATTGTATAGCCTGAGTGCAGGCGGCTCTCATCGCCTTCAAATATTTGAAGAGTTGTCATGGTGATGAGGAGGGGTTAGGCTCTGAAATGCTTCCAAGGACAAAACTGGGACCAGTGGGTAGAAATTATCAGGAAGCCACCCTCAGCCTAATATTAGTACACACTCATAACTCACTTTTGATCAGTGGGAGGAGCTGCTTTAAATGGTGGTAAGCTCCCCAAGTGAAGTTTTTGAACCTTCAGGCTGTGGGAATATTGGGTGGGAAGTTGGGCCTATGACCTCCAAGGCCCTGTCTACGCTAAACAATTTTATGGAAATATGTTTTTGGGCAGA
>PVKE010011009.1:0-41217 GCA_004027555.1 Craseonycteris thonglongyai
CTGCATCCAGGAATAGCACCCATTAACTCTGAAAGCAAGTCAGTCACTTCTGCTTGCACCTCTGGTGGCCAAGTTGGGGGGGGGGGCGGGGCAGGGGTGAGAGGCGAACAGTCTGCAGCCCTGAATGAGGCTCTGCCATCCTTTCATAATATTCTGGTTGGTCAGGGTCCGCGTTGAGAGAGGTCTTTCCTCGTTTCCCACACATTTTCTAACCCATTTTGTCTGACTTTTCTCAGAAGGATTTTGTTTGCTCCACCATCAACTAAGCAGCAAACTAATTATCTTGTTCAAATCCCTTTGTAACATTCCTAATCCTATTAGTTATAAGAATGTGTGAATACTGATTGCAAACCTTTCTTCCCCCCCCCCCCCCATAAAGAGAGAGAAAAGGTCCAGGGGTTTAGTTCTGGGGTCGGAGGGTGGAGTGGGGGACTTTAGCCAGTTCATTGGACCAAAGCAACAGCAATTCTGATCACCTAATCCCAGGCCACCTAGCATACAGAAAAAACACTCACCTCCATTCATTCATTCACTCATTTGTTTGTTCAATCATTCATATTATCTTTCTCTCTCACACACACAATACACACACACACACACACACACACATACACACACACTGGATTTTTGTCATCATTTCATCTATTTGATTGCCCCAGAAAAGTCAAGTTCTGAACACTCCCAATCAGTGCAGCATGGTGAACCCTGGCCCCAGTTAGGAACTCAACTTCACTCTCCTTCTTTTATCATGAACATTTTAATGAAGAGGGTGACGCTCTTGCAAGAAGTCAAAGACGCTGTACGAAGCGGAGGGAATGAAGAAATGTTATGGCAGACCTCCGCCAGCCCTGTGCGTCTTAACTTCTTCAAAGAACTCTCACAAGTCTTGTTAAAGGACTCTCTCCCTCTGCAGAAGACGCCAAGACCCTTGCCTCCTGCTGTCTATTACTGAGGGAACTTTAATCACTTTTCCTTTTTTGTTCCCACTGGGGAAGAAGCCAGACTGCAGTGAAAGGCCTGCAGTCAGAGGCGATGTTAAAGAGCATGAAATCTATCTGACTTCCACAAAAGGCGAGTCCTGCCCTTCCATTTTGGCTTCTGCCAGGCGGGCTGCTCTGTCTTAGAACAAAACAAACATTTGCTTAAAGCACGGATGCACGATGCTCCCGGTACTTCTGAGGGTCGTCTCCCCAGCCTCCCTCTTCTCCATCTACAAAGAATGGCATAGAAAGTTGATGTTTTTACATTGATACAATAGGTTCTCTCCCTTGCAGTATTTTGTTCTTGTCAGTATAAAAAATAATTGTTTTCAGAAATGATTTTGAAGAGAATATGTAACATGTGTAAGAGGACAGCCCCTTCCTAACTTCGTCTGGGGTCTGAGAAAGATGTTACAACCAGAGGGAAGGGTGGATTCCTCGCATAAGGTTGTAAGACTGCCGGCCTAACCTATTTCAAGTCCTAAGTGCTTACACTTTCATATATCGCCATCTGTAGTAAGCGACAGAGTCTGTTTAAGACACAGAAGGTTGGTTTCCCCTGGACAATCTCTTGGTGTACAAGAACGGGTTAGCATGCATCCAGGGCGCATATGTGGATGTTTAGAGGAGGTGCGGGCTGGGATCTGTGGAAAGATGGGATATACTCCCCCTATCCTTGGCCTGCTGCTCCAGCAAAATGAAAGGTCTAAAGAAAGTGCTAAGTACCTGTTAGCAGCTGTTTTAAAATAATTAGAATCCAGGCCTGGGGTGTTGAGCAACTTTCATGGTTTCTCTGTGTTCTGTTCTTTGATGCGGGAAGGATGCTAGGTAGTTGACCGAAATGAGTGTGATACAGCGAGATGCATACATCAATAACTTGTGGGGAAGGTTACGTTTAAGGTCGTTCCTTCATAGAAAACTCCTGCTCCAAGTGAGACAGGGACTCAGTTCTGCATCCATCCCTGGCAAAGAGGAAAGACACTCTGTCTTGGAAATGAAAAGCATCCTGTTATCTAGGAAAACATAAACAAAAACAAAAGCGAACCCTTTTTGGTTTCTTGACACTGCAGCAGAACACACACATGCTTGAGGGTTCACACATTGAGACGGTGCCTAATGTCCTCAAAAACAAAGAAAAATGTCACAGCAGCATGTTGCAATATCCCTCCAGGCAGTCAAGGACATAACAAGTATGTGCACATGCTGGGACAAACCTAACCCATATGACTGAGCATCCGCATGTAGCTCTGCACCAGGCTAGCGTGTGAAATGCTACCTAAATCTTAGAAAACAGAACCTGTGTCACAGGCAAGTGCGAAAAGAACAAGAGAGAGAAAAAGAAAAGAGCTCTGAGAAAACGGTTACTAATTTAAAAAGAGTAATTCTCACATTATACTTCCTCGATGGCCTGATTTGTGTCTGCTTCATTATAATGTAGCCAACATCCTATGTCCTATACAATTCTAGAAACTCATATACTTTCCCAGAAATTTAATTTTAGTTTTTTTTTTTGGAAGGTCTACAGGAAGACGCCATTTATTTAAAATATAAAGGGGATGGTGGTGTTTGGGGGCTTAACACCCTTTAGAGATGACCACTGGCTGTAGAAGAAATTAATTTTTGGCCCTAAGGGACCAGATCTGCTCTTCCCTTTCCAACTTCATTCCTACCACTCTCTTCTCTCGTGATAACCTTTCTGTTTCTCAGATGCATCAAATGCTGTTCAGTTCTTGGTTCACTCTCTTCACTGACAACAAAGCTCAAATATCCTGTTCTCGAAGAAGCCTTCCGCAACCCTTCCATTGAAAATAACTCTTCTCTCTTCTTGCTCATTTGCCAATCCAGCAACTTCTCTGGTTTTCTTCAAATTTCTTATTGTTATATGACATTATCTCATTCACTTAATCATGACTTCTAGGTTATCCACTATAGAATATAAGTATCATGAAAATAGAAACCTATTAATCTTATGTATGCTGATAACTGGCATCTAGTAATTCCCTCCATAAATATTTGATGAATACGTGAATGAAACAAATTTTCCGTTAGGCAGGAATATGTCTTTCAAAACACAGAATGATCATTTAAATTAGAATCTACTTCTTAAGCCTTTAGAAAAATTAGGTTGCCTATGGGACTCCATGGAGACACACTGAGAAAAATATTCTACCTTGATTATGAATCAATAAATTCCACTAAGGATAAGTCTTAAAAGTGCTCCTGGGTTACTTTCCTTCCATTACTGAAATCACCTCCCATGCCCAGCAAGTGCCCACAAACAGAATGTGCTCACAGGCAGCCTGATCCCCATGAAGTAGCTTCAAAAGGGAGTGAAAAATCAAAAGGTCCATCTGTGTCCTGAAGGACCTGGCAACTCATCATCAAACCATAGCAAAGTGATACAAAGCTCCCAGACTTATTCTCTGGCCACACACTCTGCCTAACACCCAACTGATAAGACAACAGCAGTGACAAGGGTTTTAGGGGAGTCCTAAATGGGAAGCGAGAGAGACAGCCACTTTAACATGCCCGTGATTTTCCCCTTTAACATCAACACTGCGCAGAGCAAGCCGGGCAGAGAGAGAGGCCCAGAGCCCAAAAGGGAAGGGGAGCTGGAAGCAGGAAGAAGAACCCATTGTAAAATGCTGCAGCTTCTATTATGGCCACTTGGTGGCACCCCGAGGCTGAGAAATGGACATTGGAGTCCAAATTGGAAGACTTGTGACCTTCAATGTGAGAACAGCGAACACTATGTCCTAATCATATGCCTGCATACTTTTCTAGTGAGTATCAGTTCTCCTTGCCTGAAAATGACGAAGCTTTCCTACGTAGGTAGCAATAACAACAATATCACAACTGCAAAACACACTTCAAGAAAAAGAAAAGCAAGAAATTGCCACAAGTCCGAATAATATTTTCCCTTAGGTGGGCAAGAAGCAAGAGTGATAGGAAAATACATGAGGGGACACGTGGGCTGTGTTGGCAGGGAGCCATCAGTGCCCTGAATGGTGGGTATTCAGGCATTTACTTTACATTATTTTGTATATTTACATATGATATTCTGTGTGTATATATTTCACAAGTTATTAATTTGCTTCTGACCATGATTACATGTCACAGTAGAAACTTTAAAACTACATACTGAGAGTGGATTTAAATGGGTCTTTAAGCACAGGGATAAAAAGCATAGCATGAAGAGTCATGAGTTCGAATGCTGCTCCTTGACTCCCGGTGAGACTCTGCACAGGTTCTTTCCTTTCCTGGTCTTGGTTTTCGTTTGGGGAGAAGCGGATATAAAAGCCCAGACCGCAGGGCTGTTGTGTGGATTAGATGAGCAGGAAGGCAATTAGCCCAGCATGGGTCAGGCAGTGGCCTAGACATGGGTTTTCTGTTCTCTGTCCCCACCGCCTTCTCTTCCTGAGCTCCTTCAAGTCAGTAATTTTCATCAAAAGCCTTAGAGATGAATGGAAGAAAGGTCAAACGTGGTAGAGAAGGGAGGGACTGTAGATAACATTCTATTTGTGGCTGGGGGTAGGGGGGACCTGGAGAGAAAAAGCAATAACCTATTGATCATCTGACAATGCTGGAAGGCTCCACTTAAAGAGACCAATGTAAACTCATAGCTTTCCTTACGTGGCCTCCCTGTACTTGCTTGAAGACAAATGGCAATATTGGAACACAACAACGGTTCCTAGAAGAACCCTGGCCTGCAGCTGTATTAACTACTCATATCTTAGGACACCAAAGGCCATACTCATGAGGCCCTCACGAAGAGAGGTTTTACGATACAGTCATTTGCTTTCCACTTCTAGAATCCGCAATGACTAACTCTTCACTGACTACCTGTTGCTCCTCTGGATGGGTAGACCCATTCTGTAAGACTACAATGTGTCCTATGACCTTTGCCCATGGTGAAATGGTAACTAGCAACTGTTGCAAAGATGTGTGTGTACAGGTACAGACACACATGAGCATATTGTTATATAATAAAAATATTGGCACAGATACTACGTTTCTAAAGGAGCACCTTCTGTGGAGGCCTTTTATAGCATGGTTCAGGGGAAGCTGTGATGTTATTAGCTGTGCACAGCCATCGCAACCAATAGCTTTCAGTTGCTTGCTGCTCAGTTCCCACTGACTCCTTTAGGGGTAACAACAGAGTCTTCCCCCGGTGACTGTTCTAAGGTTTAAATGAAATAATGTAAGCCTGGCTCTGCTATGCTCTATGTATCCTCATATTTTTCTTTTCTATTTTTAATTAATTTATTTTTTTCAATTATAGTTGACATTCAGTATTATGTTTTTATTCGTTTCAAGTGTGTCGTGTGGTGGTTAGACATTTTTTAAGTCATCATTACCATCATTATTAAATATCGGGTAATCTTTTGTTGTGCATCAGTGGCTTTTCAGCCAAGTCTCATTTCCTGCTCTCTTGACCCCAGCTCTGCTCTTTTACGTTACAGTTTATGTCTGTCTCTCTTTCTCTTCTCTTCTTCAATAAATTTGCAAAACATAAAGCTGAACTATTTATCTGTTCCTTACCATTTTAGTTACTACCAGAGTACAAATGGCCTAACCTGTCGAACTCTGGACTTTGTCCCTTCTATATACCACCCAGTGCATTTTCTCCAGATCATTTCTGAGGGGATAATCCATTGCCAACTCAAGTGAAATATGATTATTCTGGAGAACTACTTTTCTTCTACCAACCACCCTTATAATGAACTCCCTATTCTCTAAAGAATCTGATTTCTGTTTGCTATGGTCATTCCTTTCCTAGTTTGAGCTTTGTGTTCAGACACGTGTAGCATTCTGTAGATCTGTACCCTCTAATCTGTTTCCTACATAGTAACAGTTTTAGTCAACACTGTGCTCATCTGACAAGGGTCCAGGTGATATTCTTTCTTTCCCTCCCACCTCTGTATTCCAGGCTCCAGCTAACATGTGCATTGTTTCAGGCACAAGCAGCTGGCGTGATTTAGGGACCACACTGGGCACTGAGAACCCGATGATGAAGCAGGCAGTATGTCTGCCTTAAAGAAGCTTACCGTTCAAAGGGAGCACTGACCAAAAATACTCGTTCGTACATTACCGTGAGAGGGAAAAACACACAGTTTCCAGAGAAACAATGAAGGTGGCATCAGAGCCCAAATTGAGGGGTTGCAGAGGGGACAGAAGAGTCCTGAGAAGCATGTGACCAGGCAAAGGACTGGAGTGGGTGGGAGTGGCCGGCAGAGGGGAAATGTTAGGGAATGCAAATAGTGCCCTATAGCTGGAAATACACTTGGACTTCCCCATACACTACTTAAAGCTTTAGGCTAAACAGTCACTTTCCAACACAAAGTAGCCATCTAAAATATATTGTCTAGGGGAAGTGGGGACGGCTCAGTGGGCTAAGCACTTACTTTGCAGCCCTGGGGCTCGAGGATGAAATCCTGGCCCTGGCCTATGTGGGGCCTGGGCATGCCTCCCATGTGGGAGGACCCTGGCCCAGTCCCAGCCCTGCACAGCCCCTCCAACATGTTGAAAACTGATGACATACAACTATGGAGATTGCTCTGGGCCCTCTCCTCTCTCTCTCTCTCTCCGTCAAGAAAAATAAAATAGATCTTTAAAATATATTGTATTTTCTGTTTTTTAAAAAGACTCAAAGCATTTCCTAGGAACTTAGTAAAAGAATTTCTATTTGTTGGAGGTGGCTTTTTTTCCTCCCCCTGTTACACTGATTACAGACTCGAAGATTGAGGAAATGCATCCTTAGAAAATAATTTCTGATAAATTTTATTTGTCAGAAAGCACTGTGTTATGTCTTGGAATGGAACTTTGTTTTCTACAATAGCTTTGTACCACATACATATACTTCTCTAGACTTTGCTATTTCCTGAGACTATTTAATTTATATAAATAATGCCCACCAGAAGCTTGGGCGGTATTTATTAAACGAAACAAAACAAAAACTTATAGAAAGTTTGGAAAAATATGGGCCACAGGTTTTCTAAAAATGACACTAAAGAAACCTCAAAGCAATAACAGAAAAACCTTTAAAAAAGAAAAAAGAAATGAACAAAGCATAAAACTCTGTGACGAACTAAAGCATAATTTTCTAGAAAAAGAAAGCCTTCTATTAAAAACATAAAATTTGCCCAAGTTCATAAATTCTGAAGCTCCAAACCAATCTAGAAATAACTGGAGCCAAAATAAAACTTCACGGAACACTTATAATGAGCTTCAAAGTGTTTAAAATGTACAGAAAATAAACAAACACAATTCCCTGGAAAATAGACAAGGGTTTTCATGGGGCAAATCACATCTTACCGATCAACAAAAATACTTAGCAAGACTAAATAAGTATATGAATAAGGGAAAATACATAGACACAATTTACCTGGACTTGCAAATTTGACGTTAATAAAGTCTCGTTCATGGTTACTTTAAAATTTGAGTTATGCTGGAATTAGGACAAATAAAAACTGATGGCTATAAAAGTAACTACTAAGGGATATCTGGTGATGGAAAATAAAGGGCAATGACCACCTCGTAAATCTCCAAAAGCAGAAGGGTAGCTCATAGCATCCTATTATAACAAATGCTTCTCTGACTATAAAAATACATACTTGAAAAAGAAATACATACATGCCCAGAAAGGGGATGTGTACATTGACTAAGAATGTTTCTTAGTGACAAGTATATTAAAACAAATTCAACTAGAAAAGTGACTTCTACAGAATCATGACTGACTGCTGCATCTTGGTTGTTTATTCTAAGTATTTTAATCAACTTACAAATAATATAAAATGTCATTTGAGATAGGAAGCTGATCTAAATTATTTAACACTGTTGTTTGAATTATTTGGGTATTTTAAATATTGAAATTGGGGAAGCTGGGATGGCTCAGCGGGTTAAGTGCTTGCTGTGCAGCGCCGGAGCCCGAGGATCGAATCCCGACCCTGACCCATGCGGACCCACATGCTGAGCTGGGGTGTGCCCCCAGTTCAGTTCTTGCCGGGGCCTATGCAGGAGGCTCCCGGCCCAGTTCCTGCCCTGCACAGCCCCGTGCCCACCTGTGGAGTGAAACTATATGGAAAACTAATGCTCAACTATGGAGACTGCTCTGGGCCCTCCCCCTTCTCTCTGTCTCTGTCTGTCTCTCTCTGTGTGTCAAAAAACAATAAAAATAAATCTTTAAATATTGAAATCCACTGTGTGAACCTATAACATAAAATGTACATTTCCTAAAGCAAACTAAAGCATTCCATTGATGACTGAGGAATATGACTCTATAATATAGGATATAGATGTGGACAGTTTATGCTTTCAAGTTTTATTTATGAATAAATAAACTACAGTATTTGAAAAAATCCTTATGTGTGAAATTTTATTATATGACTTGTTATAATATGGTTGGTATTTTTAAAGGTATGACAAATTTCATGGGTTTTTTGAATCTTTGTAACTTATGACTTATTTTCTCACATTTTTTTCCAAAAATTTTCTCTACTAGAATTTTATTCTAGAATTCCATAGATACAATGGGTAATCTAATTCAGAAGCAAGAACTGTCAGAGAACAATGAAACTTTGTCATTTTCATGAAGTTAAGGTACTCTGAAATTGATGAGCAGATAAAAGTGTTTTATGGTTAGTTTGTACTTATTGATTCAATTTAACATTCCTACAAAGTGACAGTAGTCAATGGAAAAAGTGCCAATAAAAACATTAGTCCCATGCATCTTATTCCTATACCAGCTAACTGGTAATTTGACAATGAATGAATCATTTCATTTATACATTTAATTTACTAATTCTATGAAGCCAGGCAAAATATTACCTTTGCCTGGAAAATCAGTCTAAAAAAATTAAGCAACAGAGAGAGAGAGAAACCCAATAGATACTTTAACCACACAAATAGTGGAATGTGATACTTAAAACTTAACTATTTAAATGAACTTATTAGTGCTATAAATAAATACATGTAAGCTTACAACTTTCCTCTCGCAAAAATAATTTTAACACAAAGCATGATGGCTAAACATTTATATTTGCATTATGTGTATTAATTTTATCTCCCTTATTTTATTTAGTTACTTAGTAAACAAATATTTAGGGTACATTTATTAAATGGACATCACAGTACTAAGGTCCCTAATGAAATTATAAGCAGTGAGAATGAAATGTAGACCTCCTGCGGCTAATGAGAATTCTATCACTTAACCATATATTATGAGAAGAATGCTCTTGTCTTCTACCTTAAAATACAGTTTAAGTTTTAAAGACATACCTGTGTAAACATGTCAAACATTGTATTTCTCAAATCCTGAATTAGAATTATAGAAAAATAATTCTAGAATTATAGAATACCTACTTTACAGGTTCTTCACTTTGGTAAATGTTCAGGAATATTGCAACAACAATAAAAAAGGAGGGGGTGTAAGGAATGAGTACTTGTGATATGTTCACTAGGGTACTTAGTTATAATCTTTCCGTTGCCCAAGTCCCTTTTTCTTGTTTTAAAATATCCGTCCTGCATTCCAATTAAGTTGTTTTTAAGAAAATTTAACAAAATAAAGATCACACCCAATCTCTGTGTTTTCCTTCATATCTACATGTAAATTTATTTTGGGTACTCTAAAAATTTGATTGTAGTATATGCAAATTGTGAGTTACTCCAATGGTGGGTACGGGATGGGAGGGCAAGAGACATGAAAGAAACATGCGCTCAACCAGATGGCTGAGCAGTGGTAGAGTTTGACTAATAGGGTCTTAGAAGGCATAAAGAAACTTAAGGGGAAGGAAACAAAAGCAAAGTGAAAAAGTTAAATGTACCTTGGGATGCTGGGATGGCTTAGCTGGTTGAATGTTCATTCGCTTGCAGCCCCGGGGTCCGAGGATCATATCCCAGCCCCTGACTGTGCAGATCCATATGCTGAACTGTAGTGTGCACCCTATGGAGGCCCCCAGCCCCGTTCCTGCCCTGAGAAGACCCGCGCCCACCTGTGCAGTGAAACTGTACTGGAAAACTAATGGCGTACAACTACAGAGGCTGCTCTGGGCCCTCCCACTTCTCTTTGTCCCCCTCTCTCTCCTCAAACATGATACAAATAAATCTTTAAATGTACCTTAGCATCAAGTAATTTTAAATAGAATTGCTGGAGTTAATAGTTCCAAAACGGAGGGAAAGATAGCTATAGACAGTGATAGAGATAAAGACACAGAAGCGGATACAGATACATCTCTCTACCTATCAATCGGTTGATCTATCTATCAGAAAGATAACTGAATGTTTTGTATGCTCACTTCACTCCAATCTCCTATCTCCATCCTCATTTTCCACTCCTCTCTTCCTTCATAGACAATGGTCTTCTCTCTGTTTACCAAAAATCCTGTCTTCTTAGTGTTTCAGATCCCTTAGAGGTAAAGTCACCTCTGTGGAATTCTGGCTCAAATCTCAGTCAGGTCCCTGTGCAAATGTCTTCTCAGAGAGGCCTGCCCCAATCAGAACATCTGAAAGAGCCTCTTCTGCCCCTTTCTGGTCACTGTCTGCCATTACATTGAAGCCATCTTATGTATTCGGCTGTTTACATTAGAATGTTTAAGTTTCTTGGGAGCAGGGATCTTGTCTGATCTGTCCACACCAATATTCCTCATGCCTAAAATTGTGCCTAGCATGCAATAGGAATAAAGAAAATGAAGAACTAAACACAGAACAACATTGATTTTTATGTATATTATTTGCAATAAAATAAATGCTTTTACATCTGTATGGATGGGGTGAAACCAAAGTGGCAGAATCTCCAAAATTTCTTTACCACAAGAACAATACATAAAAATTGATAGTTAAGACTCACTTCTAATTTAAGATGCAAAAATATCATCAATATTTACATCATACAGTGTGCTATTGACTGAATTGAGCTTTCACTGGTGCATTGTAAATAATAATCTCCTTACCAATTTTCTTCCACCCAGTCATAGCATTGTCAATTATCCATTCTCCTATTATTGGACTTTTTAGAAGCAGAAACCTTGAAGCTGAGGGTTGTGTATAAAAAGGCATTGTGTATCAAAATGCAAATAGCCCAATGAAAGCAGAAACAATTACATTTAAAATGGCATCATACTCTTAGATCAAGCATTTGAAACTGAGGTGTTTTTCTCCCCTTAGGTTAAAATGGTCAACTTCCTATGGTTAAAACTAATATTCTCATGTATAAAACAGAGCAAAAATGTATCAGTGATAAAGAAGTTCCTTCACTAATTTTCACTTTAATATGTATCCCATTCCTCAAATAGGCAAGGACAGATGAAGGGCTAGGCCCCTGCTAAACATATACAAACCATGCTAACACATGTCTGATTTAATTTCTGATCTCATATTGACATCTTGGCTAAAAACTGGATAAATTACAAAATATTTTGAAGTTTCTTAAAGATTATCTACAATTCACACTGTAAAATCATCTCATTTGTGAGACCTTTTGTGAACACACACACACACACACACACACGCATTTAGACCATCTCATTAAAATGGCAATTCAAAATGTATTAGGACGTATGAAGGAAGATCAAGGAAGATAAAAAATGCACCAAGAAATGACCGTGGAGTATGACTGTCTCCTCATGACAAACAGCAGAGCCAGCAGAAGCACATGGTGACAGCATTGCATCTGTGCCTTCATTTGCACCACTCTGAAACCATTCCTGTCCATCTCTGATAGTGTAGGTTGAATAACATGAGGAAAACGAACATGAAACCAAAGCACAGAAGTGCCAACGAATCTGGCATGGGCAGCCTGAGTTCTGTCAGATGGGGAACAGGAAGAAGGCAGAAGCCAAAAGAAGCATCCCATGGGGACTAGAGAACTCGGAGAGAGCCCGGATTCGATAGCTGTGTGTTACTGAATAGGAAGACCCTTATCAGCTTCTCACAGAATTTCCCCCCTCTTATTACATTGTAGAACTAAATCTATTAACAATATTTTTCTTAACGTTTTTTGGGGAAAGGGGGTTTCAGATCTAGGAGCATAGATGTCTAAGGGAAATCGAATCATTAGAGTGACAAGTTTGTCACTCATGCTTCCATGCTTCCAATAGAACAATCTCCTTTAAGATATGAATAAGGTGATTCACAATGCATTTTCAAAGACTATGAGAAAATGTGATCCGTGCTTCATAAAAATCATTACATTTAAAGCTTTTCCATAATTAAATTTCAAGTTTTTATCCTAACTCCTTATTATGGGTGCTTCTTTTAATGTCAACAGGAAATCAACACTTGGGAAGAGACATATGGTGAATAGAGGGACAGCGGAACTCACCATGAATCAGCTCTCTTCACTGCAGCAGAAAAATAAAATGTTTATATTTTAAAATATTACTACAAGATGTTCTACCAGCAAGGCTGGGAATTCTAAGCAACATGTAATGATCAGACTTAAGTCACTTTGCATCATACTTTGGATTTGAAAGCTGTGCTTACTGCTCTGGGAAAGGCAAAAAGGCCGATAAAAATTTCAGTATAACGGCATTCCTTAGATTTGTCGCCGAATTTAGAGAACTGGGGAAGCTGGGATGGCCCAGCAGGTTAAGCGCTCGCTTCCCAGTCCCAGGGACCGAGAATTGAATCCCAGCCCAGCCTGTGTAGACCGATATGCTAAACTGGGGTGTTTCCCATGTGGGAGGCTCCCAGTTTGATTCTCGCCCCCCCTGGTTTGGCCCCTGGCTCAAGAAAGAGCACCTCCCAAGCGCGAGGCCCCCAGCCCGGTTCCTGCCCTGCGTGGCCCCCGCCCACCTGTGTGGAACAAAACCATGTCAAAAACTGATGATGTGCAACTATGGAGACTGATCTGGGCCCTCCCCCTTCTCTCTGTCTCTCTCTGTCTCTATCTCTCTCTGTTTCTGTCAAAGACAATAATTAAAATAAATCTTTTAAAAAAATGTAGGGAAATGAAGTTTATCTATATTTAAATATCTGGGCTAAATGCTATTAATAGCAAGGCTGGTTGGTTAACTTTTCTTTTAATTTCTCTGCTCCTAGTCGTAGATCCTAGTTCCAGAAGGCCAATGGTGTCTTAGCAGCCATGACAAAGTACCGTAGGCTGGGTATCCTAAACAACAGAATTCTTCTCTCTCACAGTTCCAGACGTTGGGGGCTCAAGCTCACAGTGTCATCTTGACTTGCTCCTGGGGAGCGCTCTCTTCCTGACTTGAATTTGGGTGCCTTCACGCTGTGTCCTCATGAGGAGGACAGGACACTTGCTGGTGTCTCCTCTAATCCAGGGCTCCCCATGGACCACTATGGGTCCGTGGTCTTTTAGGAACTGGGCCACACAGCAAGAGGTGAGGGGCAGGCGAGTGAGCAAAATTGCATCTGTGCTTACAGCCTTTCCCCATCTCTCCCATTATAGCATGAGCTCTGCCTCCTGGAAAATCACATAATGTAATAATAGAAATAAAGTGCACAATAAGTGTAATGAGCTTGAATCATCTCCAAACCATGCCCCCACCCCCTGCCCCACTGCCCCCTGGTCTGTGGAAAATTTGTCTTCCACGAAACTGGTTCCTGGTGTAAAAAAGGTTGGGGACTTTGCTCTAATCCCATCCTAAGGGCTCCACCCTCATGACCTCATCTAAACCTAACGACCCTCCAAGAGCCTGATCTCCAAATACTGCCACATTTGGGTTAGGGCTTTAATATATAAATATGAGGGAAGAGGAACAATTGAGTTCTTCGCAAATAAAGAGAAACTGGATAAAACCATGAAAAAAAGTAAGATTGAGGAAAAGCAAAGTGAGAAAAGAACAATATAAAATTAAGATACAGCAAGGATTGTGCAAAACACACCTGTAACTTAACTTTGCTCTTTGTTGGTTAAGAAAAGTTACTGTTAAATGCATGAGCTAACGTTGCTACTGACTGACTGACTGGTTTGTAGCTGAATAACACACAGGCTTGGCCGATTGCCTAATGGATGTGGACTATCCACGATCTAAGCTGAAACTCTTAGTTGAACATTCTCATTTTCTTCAACAATCAGTGTATATAGATTTCGCTAATGGGCCTGAACTTCCTGGGAAAACAAAATTTATCTGATACCTGCAAAGTTACAAAA
The DNA here is from genome assembly GCA_004027555.1 of Craseonycteris thonglongyai. Taxonomy (NCBI): domain Eukaryota; kingdom Metazoa; phylum Chordata; class Mammalia; order Chiroptera; family Craseonycteridae; genus Craseonycteris; species Craseonycteris thonglongyai. The sequence goes on from PVKE010011009.1 coordinate 14,092, forward strand.
ACAACATCAACTGTTTTGGGAGAGGGGATACTAATACTAACTTACCACATTTTTTAGATATGCAACATTAAAAAAAAAACCCAGTATCTATTCTATGTTCATTAATGTAGAACAGTGATAATAATAATCAAAATTATGTGACTAAGCATTTTCAAATTGTCTAACACTGTCCTTCAGTTGAAGATGTGGGTCAGTTGCTGGGTTTTACTGGTGACTCAGGTGTCATCTAGCAATGTAAATACTTTGTCTGAGGAATAAGGGTAAGGTTTCATGTGTTTCCTAACTTATAGAGCTGTCAGAAGTTCAAGAAGAAAAGATGTATGCCATTGCTCCAGGTATTATACATATCTAAGGGATCTCTGTGATTCTTATTTTGATTTACAAATGCAAAAACCATGAATGAAATACTTTAAAATAGGAAGAATACAAAATGAGCTGTCGCTAGGGATGAAAGAAGCATTACCAAAGCAGCCCAAGTCGGTTTTTCAAAAGGTAATTGCAGTAACAATGACTTTCATCTTGTTTTCTCACATTTACACATAAAGGGGCACACTTTCTGTAGCAGACATGAGCGGTACCTGCCATGTCTCCTTGAATGGATGCCTGTATCCCTTTGGCTCCTGCCAGCTCATGACATGCTTTTACTCTCTATAGCCTACACGTGAGCCCCATTTCCAATGCTCTGCTCTCCGAATGCCAGAACACGCTTTGCCTGTGCACACAGCGAACAGAATGTACTTGGGAGTTGATGTCCCGACCCTTAACACCTGGTCTTTAACCAATGACTGATCCGAACTACGGTGCCCAACTGTAGTTCAGATCAGTCACTGGTCAGAACAGATCTGACCAGTCCCTGATCAGAACACATCTTGGTTTGACCTATGTTGTCCCCAGTGCTCACCTGTAGGGTTGAGCTAATGGGATTCTCTACTAAATTTTGCTTCATTTCCTGCTCCCAGTTTCTCCTCCCCCTCAGAAACACTTCTTACACATTATTTCACATAAATCTTTCTGTGAATCTGCTTTGAAGGACCCCAAATTAAGACATCCCCTTGACTTTCAAATCTCAGCATAGAACCCATAACCTGACACTGGCACTAGCAAACGGGGATACTTTGAAACAACTGATCCAACACCAAACTGTTGAGCAGCTCTCTGCTTTGAATGCCTTCATCTTCAGCCTCAAACAATGCTGTGTTACTTCATTTCTGTCTTTGTCCAGACAGTAGCCATCTTTCCTCCTCCCTAGGGCTAAATAAAAGCTTTATATTAATAATTTTTCTAGCAAGCATTAATATAATGGTTACAATGCATTATAAAGTAGTATTTGAGATGTCTGGATACATTTGAATACATGTCAGGTCATAAACCAAACCATTATCAATCTCCTGTTTTTTAACACTTATCTTCAAAACAAAGAGTATTGTAATACAAAGAGTAATGTAATTTTGAACTTCTACTTTGTAAAAGGCATTGTTTGTATATATTTGTTTTCTTTCTCTCTTTCCCCTCTCTCCCACCCTCCCTCTTTACACACACACACACACACACACACACACACAGTCTTTTTAAATCCTTATCCTTACAGCAATACTGCCAGGTAAGTACCATCTACCCCATTTTGGAAGATGGAAAAATAGTTTCAGGGAGGTGATGTCAATCGCTTTAGGTTATACGGGTAGCAAGGGACAGCAGGGATGGTGTCCACGCTGTATGGGTCTAGAATCAATATGCTACATCGGTCTCTCACAAGAACAATTGGGGTCACATGCTTCCTGATGTCCTTGAGAACTTGTAGTTTCTCTGAGTGACTTGCAAAAATTCATTCAGAGAACAATACTTAGCAATCAGTAGTAAGTAAGTGATATAAGTATGTAATTAGGGGATGCCAGGATAGCTCAACAGGTTGAGCATTTGCCTTGCAACCTCAATGTCGAGGAATCGAAACTCAACCCTGACCTGACCAAAACCATATGCTGAACTATGGTAGGGAAGGTTTTTACCTTCTACATGGGAGGGTCCTGGTTCGGTTCCCACCCTACACAGCCCCATATCCAGCTGTGTGGAACGAAACCACATTCCAGCTAATGATGTACAACTATGGAGACTGCTTTGGACCCCACCCTCTTCTCTTCACTCCTTCTCTCAAAAACAATAAAATAAAACTTTAAAAAAATATTATAAGTAAATAATTACAAATAGTAAGTTAATAATTACTGCAATCCTCTGATGTTTATTCGACACCAATCCTTTTGCTTCTAACCACTATACTCTACTGTCTCAAAGTCACAGATGAGTTATCAGATCACAGCTTAAAATGCCATTATTGACTGACTCCCCAGACAACCTAACAATCATTAAATAGTATCCTCAGAGGAAAGTGTGTTCCCAATTTTAAACAGAAAACTTGCACATAAATCTTTAAGACACTGAGTGAGGGAATTGCTTTTAAGTTACTAGCAAAGACTGATTGTATATTACTACAGACAGTGAGAGTATAGAAAACCATATATAACATCTTGCAACTGTGAGAGATTCATGGATGTAGAGGTCTAGAAACCTACTTTAGTCTAGGTATTTTATGTGCATGCAGGTAGGACAAAGCTAAATCAACCAGAATGGAGAGAAGTATGGCTGACTAGATATAAAAAAGTTCCCTTAATGATTGCATGCTCTTACCCCACCCATTGCTATCGGATATTTGGAAAATGTGTGAGAATGTGAGGAGTTAAAAATCTTTGTAAAAGGTTTTGTTAGAATTTGTTAGAAGAGAAAGAAATAAAATATTTCTGTGTGTGTGTGTCCATGTATTTATATTCTTTATAAAAATAATTAAAATAATTAAAAATGACAAACATTCATATAAAATATGACACATACACACAAATTGTGTGGGTACTTGTCATAGTATTGGCTTTTAAAAGTTGACTTAGTTTCTAGCGTAGGAGAATTTGTTTTCTAAGGCAACACAGAAAATGTTACTATATTGCCTATTTACAAATATTCTTAAATTGGATGTTTCGTAACACTTCCTTATTAAGATGGAGCTACATTGTAAGTCACAATGGTGCCATCTACTGGAAAGCCACTGAACTATGAAAACAGAGTTAATATGGCATGCATTTAATGAAAACAAAATAATATCCTCTGATGGTCTTTTAATGAAGAAATTCCATTAACTAGTATTTTTACTTAGGAGGGTTAATGGGTATAGTTAGTGTCCTGAGAAGCAAAAGTTCCCATCACAGTTTTCCAACGTTTGTTTTCTCCCTTTTAATTTGGCATCATTTGTGTGTGTTTTTTCCTCCTATTTACTTGAGCCAGAGTAAGGGAAAGTGATTTTTTTCAATTAATATTTAACTATTAAAATTTTAAAAAATTAAGTAGCAATTAAAAACGAATTTCAATAAGGGATAACTTAGAAGACTGTTCTTCAGGCTAATGTGCAGTCATTTCTCCCAGGAAATGTGCCAGTATTGAAAAAGTCTTTGATGTCTTAGTTTGTGCTACATAACTTATAATATCAGGTTTTAGTTAGTGAAATCCCCTTCAAGCTCTACTACGTCTGTCAAGGAATCATACAATGAAAACTAAATATTTCCTATATCTCCTGGAAATAAAATTGTTACCCTCAACCTATCAGACTTTTGGAATAAGAATTATGATAATATGTTACATTACCAAATTTTCAGCCAAACTATAAATCAAATTATTTTCTTACATGGATATATCCATAATATGACAGCTAGCAAGTGCCAGTTAACCATGTGTATTTTATCTACTTTGTAAAGTTATGACATTACGATTCCTTGTCACAGTTTGCATCATTACCCAGAAATTTTCTGGACCACTTTGGTTAACTTCAAAGAATTAAAATCATAACAGTCCAAGGGATAACATAAGTTCCTAAGTCAGAAAAGAAGACACTCAAACTGTTACTTACATGGCTATCCATGTATCGATTCATCCATTCATATACTACTTCAACAGATATTTACTGTCAAACCCCAGTGTGTGCAAAATATGGCATTCAGACAGAAAATGTCTCTGTCTCGCTCTGTAGCACATTTTAATGTAGGAGAGACATGACAAACACTTAAGGTCATTTCATACAGTGAAAAGTACTGCAATTTAACAAAGAAAAAGACTTATTGTGCCTAGGGTTGGGGAGTGGATGGAGCTATGTGCTATTTAGGACAAGTGGATTAGAAGCCACTGGAGGAGGTGATTTCAGTGCTCACCAAAGGAAAGTGGGGGAGGGCGTTACATGCAGATCCAGACCAGAGTCATGAAGACAGAGGGAAGAGCAACCCTAAAGTCCTGAAGTGGTACTGAGCTGGGCAGGTAAGACGACAGCGCTCATGTTATTAACAAAGGATGGAAATGGTAGAAAATATGTTAGAAGAAAAAATTGAGGGCCCTCATTCCAAAGCACAAGGCCATAGATAAAAATACGTTGACTAACAAGAAACAGAGACAGTAAATATGAAGGCAATGCAGATGAACCAAGCAATGCAATGCGTCCTTGTGTATAACGTTTCTGAATCTCCATGTCCATCACGCGGTGGAGAGTACTCTCCCAATTCTAGAGACAAGCTAAGAAAGGACAACATGATGTCATTTCCTCAACATCTCCCTGATTAGTAAACAGGAAAGTTCAAATGTGAACTCCAGATTCCATTCTGTTTCCATTTATTCATGGAGTCGTATTCAAACTGGTCACACTTGAGTGAAGAAAAGATTCTTTAAAAGTGGAAATGATTGGCATGGAGGAATTTCCTGTGGCTAGAATAGCAGAGAAGGCAAGTCAGATATATTCAAGATCAGACTTTGCTTGTTTAATTGAACATGAAAAACTTTCCAAATAAGTCTTATGTCAACTGAATGAAGAACTGAATGAAAGACTTGTTGAACAGGCACTGTATTTTTCCTCTTGTTATCAGAATAGTTTTGCTCATTCTTAAATTTCTTAATTGTGTTAAAGCTCCTGTTCAACTCAGTTAGTGAGATTTATGAGTATAGCCATGCATGAACTTGTATGTGTGTACATACATGTTATACCATGAGAAAAATACTGGAGTCTAAGTCAAAATAATGGAAAATATTGTCTTCCCAAGACCGTACCCAAATAACAAAAAATAGAGATCATCAATGGTGACTTTTCATGACTCTGATTTTAAAGTAGGGTCGCTCTTTGCTCTCTTGTGTTCTGCTGGTACACTGATGGCTTCCCTCCCCACTTCCCTGCACAAGCTCACAAGTCCCTATATTAGAATTCTCTATTTCCATGGCTCAACATGTTACATGAAAACACATTGGCTCAATCAACATTACATTTTCATGTTCCCATTTGTCTTTTCAGAGATGAGGCCCTACTATGTGCCAGATGCTATGAAGTTCAATGTAGTGTCCATGCGTTTGGAGTAAGATCTATCTGGGTTCATATCCATGAATTAACATGTAAGTGACCTAAAAGAATTCATTCTAGCTTGCTGAGCTTTCTTTGACTATAACATGGCTATAAGCACACCTGCACATCCTTGTAGGGCACTAGGAGGGTATAATGCACCCAGATTCTAGCGAGTCCATGAAGAACACTGGATGTGAACAGGGGCCCAGGATCTACATACATGTCTGGTGTTGAATTCCAGCCCCATCCCTTACAAGTCTGAAGCTTTGGTCAAGTCACATAACATCTCTCGTGCAGTATCCTGATCTGTACATAGAGGAAGATAAGCAGACCCATCTCCCAAGCTGGTTAGCACGATTAAATGAAATCATATGCCAATGTAAAAGTGTCACCTACTAATACTGTTACTTAGTGAAGAGATAGAGAAGCCAAATGCACTGACTCCACAGCTGTGCTTGGGAATACAAAACTGTGAACAACAATGCTCCAAAAATTCAGGCTTTTTAGGCTGAAGTCTTGATGGGCAGCTCCATGGGATGCTAGAAACTACAGGCGAACACACATGAGCACAAGCGCATTTGGGAGTTGGGGATAGGAGCATCCATGCAATTTATCAGATTCTCCAATGGGATGAAGACCAATTTTAAGAAGCCCCCAGAGCTATAGTTTAGGTTTCCTCCCTTCCTCCCTTTCTCCTTTCCTTCCTCCTTCTCTCCCTCTCTCCCTTCATCCCTCCATTTTTCTTTTTTTTCTTCCTCTCTTCTTCCAATAAGTATTGTGCAGGACAAAACAGCCTATAAGAAAACTCATTCAGAGCAATGTTGCTTCTTCTCGAGTTTTTCTTGGTTCTACCAGGAAGGCTGAATCATCATATTCCCTAGTCTTCTTAGACTGAGTCTCATTCATTATTTTTCTCAATAACTATGAACTGAGTTCCAGAGTCAAAAACTGGGTTTCCACATTGAAAAAGACAGGAATGACCTTTCCCCTCAAAGAATGTATAGTCTAGTAGAACTAGAAGAAGGCAAAATCTGAGTACAGTAATGTGGAAAAAAAAAATGTTAGTTGAGCACAGTGTAGGGTCAATAAACTGAAATTTTAGCCTGGAGGGGTAAAGGGATCAGCGTTAGTGTGGGGGCAAAGAGATGCTTAGGCCGAGATGGCATGAATAGTACAGAGGAGACCTAAGATCTCACACATTCTCCCTTAGACTAAAAACACAGAACATACAAAGTTCTGAGGTTCAAATAGAGACAGTCATACAAAACTGAGGCCTGACCAGGGCAGTTGGGCATGAGGCTGGGAGCTGGGGGTTACATTCTCCTGGTAGAATAACTATCTCTATATATTTCTTTTTAATACATTATAATAACTTGTTTCTATCCAACTTCTTTCTCTCATCACTTGGCTATGAGCCCTTTGGGCTAGGTGTCATGTCAAACGGACATTGTATCCACAGCTACACACTGAGACTGAAAATTGTTTGAAAAGTTTCTATTGAACAAATGAGCAATAATAATAATAATAAGCATAAACCTGACTATATGTCCTATGGAACTTTGTCATTTTCTTACATTTATCACATATTATTTTGGTGCAGGTGGAGATTAGGAACAATTGATGATCACCACTGTTATCTCTGTTTTTCTCTGTTTTTCTCTGCTTTTCTTTATCTGTAGCCCCATCTCAGCATCTGCCTAAAAAGACTTGTTTATCATAAGCACTGTAAATCAAAGTGCTTTGATTTGTTTTTGCTTCTCATCGCAGAACAGGCCTCTTACAGAGCAGAGATATAATCTTTGGTGTTTGGCTTTCTTCCATTATGCTAATTTTTCATTGGCTATGTAGGAAATTGAACTTCACAAAGAAATTTTTAGTTTTCCCCAGCTCCTTCCGTATCCAGAATGCAAGTGAAAGCCTGAGACAATGAGGCAGCTCATATTGTGCTGCAATCATTGCCCACTGAGCTTTGCTCCAACAAACACACACAAAAAAGTGGGCAAATTGAGATTTCATGTTATATCACTTGGCCTTCTGAATACTTTCATGCTCTGACAGCTGAGTGCCCGGATGTTTTCCTGGCTTCTCCGGGATTAAGATATTGAGCATATGAAGTCAAGTTCTCCACCACTGCCTTCCAAGGAGCCATGTTAGATTAGGATAGCTGAGGAGATGGAAGGGCCAGTGAAAGGGAAGTAATATGTGCTCAAAACCAAACAGAACAAACAAAAAGAAGACATTTCTAGAAAGTATTCAGTCCAATTTTGTTCTTTATGACTTGGAGAAATAAGTATTTTGATCCATATTACAGTGACTGATGATTTCCGTGTCACCATATCTAAGCATACATGTCCATCAATTTTCTTTTGTACTGATCCCATCATTTGTTTTTCCTAACAACAAAAACTGTAATCTAAAATAGCAATTAAAGGAGAGCAGGGATTGGGGAATTAACTTCTAGTATTTGGAAGACAGTCTGTGTTTTAAAACACCATTCTTAACAAGCTACTAGTGGACATACTGCAACCCTTTGAAAACTAGGAGAATTGATCCTAGATGTTTCTAGACAACAGAATCCTGGGAATATGAGCAGTGCACATGCGAACCAAATTTAGACTACACAAAACTCGGACTTAAAAATAAAAAAGACTTGGTTGATTTGAGAGAGGATGTTTCTAGTGTAATTATCAAAGTAGCCTGTTGATAAATTGCTTACAGATTCAGTGTCAAATTCTACAGCTATAAATACATACATACATATGCACAAGTCATAAGAATACAGATTGATAATGTTTAACAAAACAAACACTCATGTAACAATGTAAGAAAACAAAACACTACAAGCAACTCCCTGTGCCATGACTTCTCAGTCATTTATGTTCCTGAAGAAAACACACTTTTGAATCTTATTAGAGTAGATTAGTTTTGTCTATTTTTGGACTTTATATAAATAATATCTATAGAAAAGAAATCACATAATCTGTACATATTGTGCTTGGCACTTTTTGTTCAATATTATGTTTGTAAGAGTCTATGTTGTTGTGTATAGCCAAAATTGGTTTATTGTTATTGCTATACGTAATTGTATTGTTATTGCTATATGTAATTCATTGTATGAATATTCTGATTTATTTTTTGCATCCCATTTGTTGAGGAACATGTAGGTTGTTTACACTGGAGGTTTTAAAGATACTGTTATTATGAAAATTCTGATATGCAGCTTTTAAAATACATATCTACATATTTCTGTTGACTATGTATCTAGAAGTGGGATTGCTGGACCATGGGGAATGAAATTTAGTTTTAGTGGATATTACAAAAGAGCTTTCCAAACTGGTTGTACTGATTTATGGCCCCAACGACACTTTCTGGGAGCTTTAGTAGTTCTATGGTCCTTGTCAACACTTGGTTTTATCAGGTTTATTTTTTCTTTAGATTTTTTTTTTTTTTTTACAGAGTCAGAGAGAGAGACAGAGACAGAGAGAGACAGACATAAAAAGGAGGGTCCAGAACAGTCTCCATAGTTGCATGCCATCAGTTTTCGACGTGGTTTTGTTCCACAAGGATGGGCAGGGTCCGTGCAGGGTGGGAACTGGGCTGGGGGCCTCCCACATGGGAGGCACGACCCCTTGAGGCAGGGGACAAACCAGGGGACAAGCCAGGGGACAAACCAGGGGGCAAGACCAAACTGAGGGCCTCCCCCTTGGGAAGCACAGCCCAGTTCAGCACATGGGTTGGCACCGGCTGGGGTTGGGCTTTGATCCTCAGTCTGAAGGGCTGCGAAGAGAGTGCTTAAGGTGCTGAGTTAACCCGCTGAGTTAATCTGCTGAGCCATCACTGCTTTCCCATTTTTAATGTGTTTACTGGCCATTTGTATATTCTCATTTTGAAGTGCCTGTCCGAGACTTTTGTTCCCCTTCTCTTTGGTTTTACTGGGCTACCTGCTTTTCTTACTGGTTTACAGGAGCTTTTAAACTGTATGTAATCTGTATATGAATCCTTCACAGGTTACATATTAATATATTACAAATGCTTCTCTCACTTTCATTCATGAAACGGTGTCTCTGATCATGAGTTTAATTTTAATAGATTTCAATTTCTCAATCACTTCACCTGGAGTTTGTGCCTAACCAAAGATTTTGACAATACTCTAATGCATTTTCAAGAAATATTATTGCTTGGCCTTTCATATTTCAATCTTCAATCTATCTGAAATTAGTTTTTGTGTATATCTAAAATACAGGGTAAGATACAATTGTTTTCATTTTACAGCCAATCAACCTAGCACTATTTAGTGTGAAGACTGTAATTTCCTTGTGGCAAGGGAGACTTCACTAACACAAGGGCTGAGTCACCCAGGATGTGAAATACGTAACACGTTATTACCCACCTCTAGTCACGTGGCGAAACTGGCTACAACAACACAAAAACAGCACATGAAATATTTGTGTATATTGTTGTTGCTATAATATGTACCAAGATAATAACTACTCTTTTATCATATAAAAATGTACTTTCTGAGTCATTCTACTATTTATTTATTAAGGAGACTAAACAATAACATAGATGCATGTGTAGGTATATGTGTATATGTATATCGAATCTAATCTATATCTATCTAATCTGTATCTATTAATATATCCTATCTATATCCATGTTCATGTCTATATCTATGAATTGTTAAGACCCACTGAGCCACTCTTATGTGCTAGGCATTTCTCCAAGGGCTTCCCTTGTATTAACTCTCATGATCTTTATTAAGTTAACCTATGAGATTTAGAGAAGTGCCTGGGGTCACAAGGCTAGGAAAAGAGCAGAGATTTGAATCAAGGCTGTCCTTTTCCAGAGCCAAAGTTTATAACCACTGTATTATTCTGATGTGGCTCCCAGGATAAGCAGTTTATTGAGTGGTCGTCTAGAAAACGTTTGAAATTTAACTTAAGGGATATTTAACTCATATCCTAGAAAATGCCCTTACTACCCTTAAGAGTTTGTTAAGATACCATTGAAATGAGTACTAAATTCTAAAAAAGATGTAAAATAAAGCTATTATCCAACTTCATTCATCATCAAATTTAGATTTAATGCTCTCTGTTGTTGCCTAAGAGTGCACATAATAATGACAAATGATGCATTTGGAATATTTTGAAGGATTTAGAACTTCAGGACAAATTGTTCAAGCCCGTATTTGGACAATACTATGAACAAGCACTTTATCTTTGTTGAAGAAAAATTAGAACTTCAAGTTTGCTATAAACCTTCCAAACATCATAATTGTGTTTTTTCTTTGCCTTTTATTTTGTTTCCATTTTTTAAATCAGTCAAAACCCCATGACTTGTCGTGCACTTCTGCACTGAATGACTAACAATTACTAAAACTGCAAGGAGCTCTAGGATAGCAAATTCAAGTTGTGTATGAGCTTTGCACCTACAGGGGGTCCCAATGTTGAAAGTCATGAATCCGAAGTGAATCAAACACTTTGCTAACAGCACATACTCATCTGTAGCAAAACCCCAGCACTCTTACCTAATAGTCTTTTCTTCTTTGCTAATTAAGATAGTACATAATAAATCAATCAATAAATAGTTACTTATTCAGTCATGAGCACTGAATGCTCCCAGTAGGTACTCATTTCACAATTCAATTTTCCCAGTGGGACTAGAAGAGAAAATGAAACAACAAATTATACTCCTGATGAACTAAGCAGAGGCTGCTATTCTACAGGGAGTCCTGCTGGTCAATTAGTTCATCATGCTAACAGAAGAGCAGTCCAGAAACCACTGCCCCAACAACAAAGGTTCAAAAAAGGGAAGTTCAATGGCATCTTATAACGCTGTCCCCAGTGGAAACTCCTGGAGACTGGTGTGTGGATTGCCATTAGTATTTTAATATATGATACTAAGTCAAGATTCAAGATAAATTAAAATAGGAGCATTATTCCATCATTTCATATCTATATTAATATCATTACTATCTATATGTATTTTTTCTTAAATGATATATGCTTGTATATCCTGAATCAACTAAAGAATATGTTGCATGGCATAACAATATTTTCAAATTAATATGGTTTCTTTCCAGTTTTCCAACTGTATCTTACTCAACTACAAAATATAAAATATAACTAGTCTTCATTTCTAATAAGTTGACCTATTTTAAGTATGTATGTCTACAAAACAACATGTTAGATCCAAATGGAATTTGGTATGAACAACTATTAAATATATTATTATAATAATAATAATTTAGATGCATTACTCAAGAAATTTAAAGGTTGAGTTCAAATTTGGCCTCTTACTTCTGGACCATCATTTGCATTCTTGAGGTATATTAACCCATCAGTGAATAAACCAGCATGGGTTGAATTATCGCAGATGCTCAAGGTGAATTTTCTAGGGTAGGAAGTCAGAAGTGTGTGAAGAAGGAAATAAAAGCATATGCTTAAACTCACATCCCATGTTAGTCACTGCACACAGATAAATGACTCTCTTCCTTATGATGATGACAATGCTGAATTTCTTGGATTTTTTAAATTAGGTAGGTAATATATATATTAGGAGGTTAGGCTCAGTTTAAAAATTGAACATTGATAATTAAAATGTACTACAGTAATAATAAAAACCAATTAACAAAAATGTTTAACTTTAGTTATCTTTAGTAAGCAGAATTATAATTGTTTTTATATCTTTGCTCTTATATCAAGTAACAAATACATTAATTAAAATAATTCAAGTTTTACATAGATAATTTAACTGTGGTTTTCACTCCTGATTTATACAATAACTGCCACTTAGTTTTCTCAGGAACAATGAAAATAATTTGATAATAGTATTGGGGGAAGATTAAGATTTGGGAACCTTTAGAGTCTTCGATTTGAATTGTGCGTTCCACCACTTCCCATCTATGTGACTCATAGCATATTATTTATTCACTCACTGCACCTATCCTTCAAGGCCTATCTTCCTGTCTCTTCCTTTTATCTGCTCCATTGCCTCTAGGATGTTTGTTGTTTCATTGCCTTTAGGGGCTCAGAGTGTCCTCACCTTACCTCTTGTCCCTCTCTCCTTCCAGAGTAATGGCAAGGTACATATTCAAAGATCATCAACCAAATGAGAAAAGAGTAAAAAAACATTTTTAAATGAAAATTTTTTTAATTAAAAATAAAAATACTAAGTACCCTTTCAACCAGTATTTAGAACCCACCAATAAAATAATTCAGTTTTGAAAAGTAAAATTTATTATTTTTATGATGTTCTAGGCACTGGGTAAATGCTTTACACTAAGCTTGTACAACCCACAGCCCACGAGCCACATGCAGCCAAGGATGGCTTTGAGTGCAGCTCAACATAAATCCATAAACTTTCTTATAACATCATAAGATTTCTTTGCAATTTTCTTTTTTTTTAGCTCATCACCTATCGTTAGTGTTAGTGTATTTTATGTGTGACCCAAGACAGTTCTTCTAGTGCAGGCCAGGGAAGCCAAAAGTTTGGATAACCCTGCCTTACACATATGGTTCAAACCTCACTACAAACCTGTGAGATAGAGATTGTATCCCACATTTAGGAATCAAACACAGACATACCGGTAAGCTCCATTCATAATGTCTCTAATTACATCAGATGGGAGAACAGAGTTTAAACTTGAAACTGAAAGGGATCATCTACCTTCTACCCTAAATCTAGAGTAGGCCTGGGCAGACTTTTTCAGGGTAAGGACTACTTCTCCAAGTGTCATACTCTACTAGCTATTTATTAGATTATTCAGGCAGTCACCCCAAAATTACTTGGCAGTCCACTAGTGGACCATGATCGACATCATGCTCATCCTTGATCTAGTTCTTAGAACTGTGTACCCAAGTATGTTTGCAGAGATATCAAAGAACTGAGTGTACGTGACCCCCTCTCCCACCTCCGACCCAGCTCTATGGATGAGGACGCAGGTCTGGCAGATGGAATGGGTCAGAGTCAGCATGCAGTGAGGAGGTCCTCCAAGCTGAAGAGATCAACCCTCCAGCTCTGTCTCTTACCCAGAAACTTGATCCATGACAACATTCACCAACAGGAGGGCAAGCAGATGGAGAACAAAAGTCAGGGGAAGGTACAGTAGTCACAAAAGAATCAGCGAGATCAGCTCCTGCTTTTGAGGTTACAATATATGGCTTGATAGCAAGACTTGTTTCAAGAAATGTCTAGCTCTGACCAACATGATTTACTACAGATCTTCCCAAGAATTGGATGGAGAAATGATATTCCTTTCACAGAGTCCCCTTGTAGTGACAGAGGCATGATGACAGGGGAGAATCATTGACCTTTCCCAATCACTTCTACTTTCCTCCTTTCTATCAAGGCTTTCTGACTTCAATTCTATCTTTATTCAGATGATGGTGATGGGTGGTTCATTCTTGCAAACATCCTCACCAAAAGCCTAAACTCACTTGCCTCTTTGCACTACCCAATCATCTCTGTGCATGCACCTCAGTGGCTGACTAGCATTTCTAAAAAATTCCTGGTCACCATCTTTGATAAGGATTTATGAGAGTGTGGCCATCCATGTGTTTGTCTAGTCAGCTCACGTTCATTCTCTGATTTTCCCACTAAAATTTTCAACTCTTCTCAAACTTCTCATCTCCCTCTACCAGCCTTCCTAACATGCTACAGAAGCTACTGCCTTTTATTCACCAAGAAAATATAAAGGGATTAAATATAAACCCTCTTCATGGCTGACTTCTAAATCCTTAACCTATGTGCTTCTCTGTGGTGGCTTTTTTCTCTTCCTTTTGTGCTCTACATTCTTATCTTCCCCAACCCCTGAAGATGTCTATGAACTTTCTCCTCATCCTTTAGTCTCTCTCTCTCTCTCTCTCTCTCTCTATTTGTTCCTTACCATAAGTGAGCAAATCTTACTTCTCATCTTAAAACAAAAACACATCCAATTCCCCTTCCTCTTCCAGACAGTCACATTTGCTCATTTTTTTCAAAGTCAAATATAAACATGGGTTGTTTACTTGTACTCTATGTCATTACTTCCAATATTCCAGTATTTCTTCTATCCTCACTACTTTTACTTCATGTGCTCTCACAACAGTTAATTTGGCCTCAATATGAATTTTACTAAATATAATGAAAAATATTTAGCCCTCATTTTATTTGACCTATTAGCTGTATTTTACCCAATGGGCCTATTCCCTCATTACTCAAAACTCTCTTTTCTACGATTTCTAAGGTGCATTCTGTTGTTGTTGTTGTTTTCATGCACTAGGTGTTCCCAGGTACTCTTCTTCATTATTTCATATCCTTTCCTTCTTCATACTCCAATCCACTTCTGTGACTTCAATTTCTATCTCTATATTTATGACTCATCCATTTACATTGATAGCTTAGAGCTTTCTTCTGTACTGCAGAATTATATACCCATCTCAAAAAATTTTTAAAGATTTATTTCATTGTTTTGACAGAGAGAGACAGAGAGAAGGGGAGGGCCCAGAACAGTCTCCATAGTTGTACATCATCAACTTTCCACGTGGTTTCATTCCACACAGGTGGGTGGGGGCTGCACAGGGCAGGAGCTGGGCTGGGGGCCTACTGCATGGGAGGCACGCTCCCTCGAGCCAGGGGCCAAGTCGGGGGATGAGAACTGGGTTGGGGGCCTCCGACATGGGAAGCACACTCCAGTTCAACACATGGGTCCATATAGGCCTGGGCCAGGATTCGATCCTCAGTCCCCAGGGCTGCAAAGTGAGTGCTTAACCCGTTGAGCCATCCCAGTTTCCCTTCAACATTTTACTTACTCCATAGTAGTTCAGCCCTAATTTGAAGAGAAAAAAAAAAAAAATAATAATAATGGTAAATAATATGTGGTCCCATATCTAAATGTGTACCTCATCCCCTATTTAAAATCTCATATGCTCAAGCCAGAAACCTGGGAACCATGTTTCACTTATCCTTTTCTACCCATCAATCACCAAATCTTACAAATTCTTTTTAAACTTCTGAAATCTATCTACCTTTCTTCACTCCTCCAGCCATCCTTCTAGGCCGAGATGCTATAATCTCTCTGGTGCATTACTAAATTATCTATCTACTTTTTCCACATCCACAGTTCCCATACAATTAATTTTCTCCATAGTAGTCACAGTAATCATCAAAACAAAATTTATAGAATTTATAGGTATATGTAGTAAATCAAACTCATCCATTTAAAATATATAGACCATTAAAATGAATGACCCACTAAAATTATAAGCCCAATAATTTCATTTTAATTTTAATTAGAAAACAAAATGCAAAAACTTAGGGTATACCAGGTCGCTCTCTTTAACAGAAACCCTGAGCTCCTGAAATCTCTCTCTTCTTTTTGTCTCCAGCATCACATCATACCTGTATTTCTCTACAGTCAATACATACATATGTAAACTCCCATACACCATACTTTCTACCTGGAATAGTCACTGGAAACTTTCCTCTGCAGGTAGTTAAATGTTCATTCATTGATCTCAGCTTACTGTAGCATTTCAACTAGTGTGGGTTTTGCCTCAGTACGAGGATATATGTCCTCTTATATAGTCCAATAAAACTGTTAACTTTTTCCTTGTAGCATTCACTTGTTTGCTATAATGCTTACCCTCCAGATTATTAATGGACTCAAGGCAATAACTTTCCCTGATTAAGCACTGAGTTCAGGATATAATGCCCGATACATATTAGGCACTCAAGGATCACAGGCTGAATTAGTTTCTAAAAAGAGGAACAGGAGAGAGATTAGACTCAAGTAATGCATGGTAACTGTCAACATACTATGTGAGACACACTTCATATAGGTTTTAAATGGGAAATAGTCTTAAGTCCATCATCAATTGAACAATTTTGTTTGGCAATACAGTTCAATCATCTAAATCTACCGTACCTACCATGAGAATGGCACTATGTCAGGATAAAATGGCATTACCATTGAGATTCAAATAATGGCATGCACACTAAAAAGAGCTGGCTATAGATACACATAAATTATGATACTAGTAATTACAGGACACTTAACAGGTTCAATTATGGTTCTGATCATTTTACATATATCAGTCAAATCAAAATTAACAACTACTTTTGAGGCAGGTACTATGTTTAGTCTCATTTTATCAATGGGGAAATAAGGTCAGAGAGCTCAGTGATTTGCCCATTGTCACTCAGCTTATAAATGGCAATGTCAGGAGTTAAATCAACTGTCTGATTCCAGACTTAAGACTGTGGTGTGGACACTCTCATTATTATATTAACCCAATTAATATTTTTCCATAACTTGAACAGAATACTTTTCTGAAATAGTATAATATTGGAAACTTATACTATTAATACTTGTAAAATCAGCCATAGTGTGAAAAGAAGAAAGTTTAATATATTTATTAGTGAAACATACAGAGAATATATTTGGTGTAGAAAACACATTTCTTAAAATTTTTTATGTTGTTGAATATTTTTCATTAGTCAACTTAACATTAAGCTGCTTGTCATTTTTATAAGCGTTCATATGCCACAAAGTACATCTGTAATACCATAAAATTAATTGTCTGTTTACTGTTCCATATTTTGATTTAGTGATAACCTTGTGGGTTTACTATGGGTAAAATTTTCAATTAATTTAAAATATAACTAAATCAATTTATAATACCATTAGGGTTTTTTATTATCCAAAGGATGAATACTATTGATTGAGCTAAGCAAACAGAATTGAAATATATCCCAGATGTTATGCAAAATATAATTAAATATATCTTGGTTGCAAGATTTCTGAAAATCCTAACTGATAACTGACATAGGAATCCATAAAGTAGAAGAACAAAATATATGTATAAACATCAGAACTAAAAGCTAGAGTCAATATACACATGAATAATATGTTATTTATATTAGGAATTGAGGAGCAAAAAAAAAAGTACACTAGGGTAAAAAAAATCAGAGAACATTGCATGGCAGTTAGACAGAATAAAGCCATTCTAGATAAGAAAAGATAGCCCAACTTAAAGTACACAAATTATCCCCCCAAATTCTGGCCACAGTGTTACTTCTGCCGCCTTGATTTTCAGTGCAATTTTCAAACACTGAATTCTCTGTATCACTTTTGAAATCCCAAATTGTGGACTCGTGCACCACCAGTCTCTACTTCTTTACTTCCCATAACTATTGAGCTCACTTCAGACTGTGCAGTGAGTGTTCAGCAGGAATGATCAAAGCCAACACTGACAAAGGAAATACAAAGACCATTCCTCTCATTTGATCTCTCTCCAGAAAATAAAGCAAAACCCACACAAAATCTAATTTTTCTTGAAGCAGTCACCTCCTCAGTTGCTTTTTCAGTCTTCCCTGGATCCTCTACTAGTGCCTCTTTGTTCCCATGCTCCATCCACCACAGTCCCTCAGGGGTCCAGCTACTTTCATGCTAATAACTCTGTGATGTCTCTTTTCACTCAAGAGCTTTTTCTCTGGAGCTCCATGAGCTCATGTCAAATGTCTCAAGGATATGTCTCCATGGGTATCTCACAGATGCTGTCAATACAGTATATCACAAATTAGAAGCATCCTCTACCCTTCTCAATTCTGCTCTTTTTCCTAGAGACCTATGCGAATAAATGAGTGTACAACCCATATAAGAAATCAAGCCAGGAGTTTGGGTGTCATTGCTGATTCCTGCCTGGCCTTAGTATTCACAAAAGATAGTACTTGCTCACACCTAGGATAATGTGTTCAATTTTGACAACCACAGATGATACAAATAAAACAACCTGAAACATTGTGAGGGGAGGAAGGTTGTAATATGCTATCTCTATACTTGCTGTTCAATTTTTCTGTACACCTAAAATTACTCCAAAATATGAGAGAGCTGTCCAGAAAGTATTCAGCCATGTGTCCATTCTTGTTATATTGACAATGGCTGGATTTTTTTCTGGACAGCTCTTGTATAGTCTATGAATTAAAACAAAACAAAACAAAAACACACACACTTGGGAGTATACACAGAAGAGTGCCAATGGAAAGAGATTTAAAGCTATGTCATATAAAAAGAAAAGAGATGTAGATATTTGAAATATTCATCTTCATGAAAAACATTAAGATGCGATGTGATAACTGCCTTAAAAAATTGTAGAGAAAACAGAAAGATGTGTCCAGTTGACCCCATTAAAGCAAAGCAGTATTCACTAGGGGAGAAACTATAGAGAAGCAGCTTTCAGCTTCTTAAAAGAGAACAAATTATTTATTAAACCAAAACCTTTAAGAAATAGTAAACTACTATTAATAACTCATTTATTCAAGACAGCCCTTTACAGTTTTCAGGGTGATTTTTTTTTGTTAAAGATTTATTTTTATTGTTTTTGACAGAGAGAGAGATACAGAGACAGAGACAGAGAGAAGGGGGAAGGCCCAGAACAGTCTCCATAGTTGCACATCATTGGTTTTTCCACATAGTTTTATCCCACAGGTGGGCGCGAGGCTGCACAGGGCAGGAACTGGGCCGGGGTCTCACCTTGGCAAGAACTGAACTGGGGGCACTCCCCAGTTCAGCATATGGGTTCACATGGGCTGGGGCCGGGATTTGACCCTCGGTCCCCAGGGCTGCAAATTGAGCACTTAACCAACTGAGCCATCCTGGCTTCCCACACGGTGATTTTAAATATATTATCCTATTCAATTACCAACACAACTCTATTCCTAGGTAGGAGGACAAATATTATTATCCTCATTTTATCAGTGGGAAATAAAGACAATAAATTTTAGGTTATTTGAGTGATTGGCCAAAGTTAGGCAAGTCTCTACACACAGAACTTAAATAATTCTTAGAACACAGTGGTATTTTACACAGTAGATTCTCTCTTTCTGGGGTCACCCACCAGCATATAATTAGTGTTCAAAAATATGCATTAAAGAAACAAAATAATTGATTACTTAATGCATAAATCAAACCAGAATTTAATTCTAGGCCTTTTAACAAAGAGTGAGATATAATTAAGCACCATATAATATAGAATACCAAAACAAAATTATATATGGTTTAGAATAGAGAGGTATCTAGTGATGGTTTGGGTGGAAATGTGATATTCATATCTTTCTTATAGGATGTGTAGAATACAATAAAAAGAAAAAAAAATCTTTATTCTGGAAGTAGTCTGAAAATGAGAATTTTTAGAGGGCCCAGAACTAGTCTTTGCCTGGCCCTGTGTCTCCTTTGGAGATATACGAAAAAAGGAATAAAGAAGAAACAAACAAATGTAGATATCTCACATTCCTGGATTGGAAGATTTAATATTGTTAAAATGTTCATACTATCCAAAGTAGTCTACAGATTCAATGTCAGCCCTAACAAAATCCCAATGGCATGTAGAACTGAAATAAAGAAAATATTAATTACACAATAAATATAGAACCACAAAGGACAAAGAACAGTCAAACAATAAGAAAAAAAAAGAAAACTGGAGGCATCACACTTTCTGATCTCAAAATAGATTACAAAGCTACAGTAATCAAAACAATATGGTACAGGCATTAAACAGACATATAGACCAAAGGCACAGAATAGAGGCTGGAAGTAAAAACCACATGGTGAACTAATCTTCAACGAGGGTACCAAGAACACAATCAGAAAAGAATAGTCTCATCAACAAATGATTTTGGGAAAACTGGATATCCATATGCCAAAGAATGACATTGAGCCCTTATTTATAATGCACACAACATCAACTGAAGATGGATTAAAGACTTAAACATAAAACCTGAAAACATAAAACTCCTAGAAGAAAATATGGGAAGAACTCATTGATACTGGTCTTAGCAATAATTTCATAGATGTGACAGCAAAAACACAAGCAATAAAACCAAAATTAAACAACTGGGATGACATCACACTAAAATACTTTCTCATAGAAAGAAGGTGATCAAAAGAATGAAAAGGAAACCTATGGAATGGCAGAAAACATGTATAAACTATATATTTAACAAGGAGTTTATCTCCAAAATATATAAGAAATTCCTAAAAAACAACAGCAAAAAATAATAATAACAACCCAGTTACAGTGGCTACTAACCCAATGGGCTAAGTACTTGAATAGGCATTCCTCCAATAAGACATAAAAATGGTCAGCAATTATATGAAAAAAAAAAAGCAAAAAAAAAGCACTAATCATCAGGTGAATGCAAATCGAAACCACAATGAGATATCACTTCACACCTGTCAGGATGACTATTATTGAAAAACAAAGATAACAAACGGAAAGGATGTGGAGAAAAAAGAAAAATGAAACTCTTGTACACTGTTGATGAGAAAGCAAAATGGTGCAGCTGCCATGGGAACCAGTTTGGAAGTTCCTTGGGAACTAAAAATAGAACTACCTTATGATCCAGCAATCTCACTCTGGGTTCTTATTCAAAAGACCTGAAATCAGAATCTCAGAGAAATATCAGCACTCTGATGTTCACTTTTGCATGGTGCACAACAACCAAGATGCACAAACAACCTGAATGTCAATCACTAGATGAATGGATAAAGAAAATGTGGCATATCCATACAATGGAGTATTACTCAGCCTTTAAAAAGGATGATGACATTTATCACAACAGGAATAATTCATGCAGAAACTGCGCTAAGTGAAATAAGCCATCACAGAAAGAAAAATAACTGCATATTCCACTTATATGAGATATCTAAAATAGTCAAATTGAGTGGATCAAAGAGTGGAATGGTTGTCAGGGGCTAGGAGGAGAAGAAATTCTGGTTTTGTTCATCGGTTGGCATAAGGTTTCAGTTAAGCAAGATAGGCACGTTCTAGAGATCTGCTGTACAACATTATACCTAGTATCACCAACACTGTATTGGATCATTAAAAAATGAAGAGTAGATCTTATGTTGTGTTCTTACCACAATAAAATGAAGTTTAAAAGTAAGAAGGATAAAAAAGATTAAGTTTCAGAAGCAAAAGCTCATTCTGTTATCTATTTATTTTCCAAAATATTAACCTCTCTGGTAATAGCACCCAGGCATAGGATCGCTATGAGGATGATATGATATGTATGTGAAAAGGACCAAATGTAAAACACTTCACTTTTATAACTAGTTGGGGGGTCCACAGAAAGCATGGCATATTCAGACAACAAAGTCTCTCAAGAATGAGGAAAAACGAGCTATTTGATCAACATGTCTTCATTTTTATTCATTCACTTATTATTTTAATGAAATGAGTTACTAACCTTAAAATGTGCTGGGAACAGTATCTTAAACATATTATAATAAGACCTACATTGTATTTGTTAAATATATGCATTCATACATCAAATAAATATTTATTAAATACCCTGCACATACTGTGTTAAAGATGAGTTAGTTGTCTAAAAGTAGAACAAAGCCATAATCTACTCTGTTTTTGTTATTATATTCCCTATGTCAAAATATTTCAAAGGTGTGCATATGGATGTAAGAATAATAAAATGTAGCAGTAGTTTGGGAGTACTTTTACTATAGATACTTTATCCTTACAATTCACCTTTCAAAAGTATTCTTTAATTTATATTAATTATATTATAATGTTTACCATCAAAAAATCAAAACAATTCTTTCCAGGCTGCTTCAAACATTCCAGAATCATATAATAAATTTCTAGGAAAACTGTGGGTTTTGGTTGTTATTGTTATTGCTACTGCTGTTGCTGCTATTGTTAGCTTTCTTCTAAAAAATCCTATAATTGGGTTTTAATGAAAGTAAAAAGTTAGGGTTTAACTTATGTGACTCGTATTTCAACAAAGTTTTGTTGTATATGACCAATTAACTGGTTAAAATTTTTAAATGTAATGATCTCTGCTGAGAGCTAGCATGCAGCTATTTACAAAGACAATAAGCATTTTTATTAGCAATGTGGCCAATGATGCTATGATTACTTAAACTGGCCAAGACAGAGAATAAAATAACGGCTCACCCATATACTACTGCTGGAATGTTCTAATAGTAAATTGGATCACATCCTTGTCTCCTGAAAAACTTCCCTCGAAGGGTCCTAATGCACACAAGATAAAATCTAAAATCTTTTGATCCAGGCCTTTCCTCAGGCTTCTGCCTAGGCCTCTTTACCACCAGAATTGCTGCCCCCTACAGGTACCTGCTAGAACAGCCATACAAAGTAGGTTGCACTTGCCCAAACACCGTTCTTCCCATCCTCCAAATATCTCTGGGTGTGCCTCCTTAGGCTGCGACGGACCAACAAAGATCTTACCGTCCTTCAAGTCTCAGTTCAAGAGTTACCTTTTAATTATGTTACCTAGCAAAATGCCCATTCATAAATGTTTAATATTTACAGAATATAAAAAAATTGTAATTATATAATTAAAATGGCAACATGATCATAAAATTAAGATGAATAGATTTCCATATTGTTTATCTTAGAGTAAAAGATATCCAGGACAGTGGACAAGTAGGTATGTAAATAAAAAGTCACATTTTGTGAAGCCAAGATGGCTCAGGGGGTTAAGGGCTCACTTTGCAGCTCCTTTTGCAGACCGATGCTGACCCATATGCTGAACTGGGGTGTTTCCCATGCAGGAGGCCCCCAGTTCAGTTTTCACCCCTCTGGTTTGACCCCTGGCTCAAGGGGGCATGCCTCCCATGCAGGAGGCCCCCACCCCAGTTCCCACCCTACTAGGCCCCTGCCCACCTGTGTGGAATGAAAACATGTCGAAAGCTGATGATGTACAACTACATATAGAGAGTGCTCTGGGCCCTCCCTCTTCTTTTTGTCTCTTTCTGTCTCTCTATCTCTGTCAAAAACAATAAAATAAATCTTAAAAAAAAGAAAGAAAGAAAGAAAAGCCACATTTCTACCAGAGAGTCTCTGAGCCATGTTGGTTTACTGTCCAAAAAAAACCCAGCCACCACCACCAAAAGGAACAACAAAGACTGAGATTATTAGTTCATGACCAGCTGTAAACCATCAGGATATATATAGGAAAAGAAATTACTGTGTCCAAGATTACTGCCATCAGCCACCACAGCATTAGACCTCCGTACTTTATTTACAGAACTCCCAAATGACAAATAATAGAATTGCATAATGAGCACACAAATGCCTTTTTTAAGACTAGAACGTAAAAGCTGTTTTTCTAAAGATGCCTTCTGGCTGAATTGTCGAAATGCAGTCCGGGCACTCAGGAGGGATGGGCACATGCAGTGGCTTTACTGGCTTCTAATGGATTCAGTCCTGAGTAGCATGAGAAAGGGGGAAGCTAAAGTGCTTTAGCAAGGCTTACCCTCTCCACACGGTCCTGCAGTTCGAAGAATAGCAGGATAGGTGGACAGCAAGCAGTCTTCCCTTTATAAGGGAGCACGGAGATTTAACAAACTCCCATTTGAATATACAAGATTAGGAGGTTGCTTGCACAGGTACCATGCTACCGAACACACCCATGGGGGTAAAACCCTATTTTACAACGGAATCCAACAATGACTCTAAGTAGGGACTTTATAGAATTTTAACTTTCTTAAAGAAAACTTTTTAATAAAGTGACATTATTATTAAGAAAAGATTGAGAGACATTTTTTAAATGATAAAATGCTACCTTGAAATATGGTTTATGCTATGCAATTTTTTAAAGCTTTATCTTCCTTGGTAGGTAAATATTTTCAAAACATTTCCATGGGTTTTGTTTTGTTTTGTTTTGTTTTCCATTGAAAACCCTGTATACTTACCTGACTTAAGTCCCAGGATTGTGAAGACACCCTCTGAAGCAGTCAAATGATGGCCATTCTCACACTTCCTACTGTAGTCACCAATAATTCTTTTAGTGTGTGATTGAGGCTGATGCTAATGCAACTGAGAAAAAGTCATCGTAATTACAATACAGTAAGACAAGCAGGATTCTCCATCTTTTATTCAGTCATGCTGTGCAAAGGCAATCTGCATGCAGATCCAAGCACAACAGGATGTGACTGGTACTGCCCTGCTGGCTGTCCCAGTAAAGAGTGCGGCTCTCAGTGCTGGTGGTCACCAATATAGCAAATGGTAATGTACGTGGTGGCTGGCAGGGAAAACAGTGAACACTGGTTCAGCTTGACAAGCCATGAATTGTCAGTAACGAGCATAAACTTGCAACGTCCAAAAAATGGTGATGGCTTCATCCTCTTATGTAGGAAGTTCTTGCTGACAGAAAAGTGTGAAAACAGGAGCATTGTGAAGAAAGCGTGCAAGCCTGCGTCGTAGTGACTGGAAACCTCATACTCCAAATGACTTATTTATTTCTCATTCTTAGGTGCACAGGCACATGTTGCCAGCTATCTGAAGTAGAGTCAGGGGGTGGCAAACAAGCCAGGATATCTTCTCTAAATTAACAAAGAAGGAGAAAATATGATTTAAAAAAATCAAGGTTTCAAAGATTTTCAAGAATTAGGAGCAAAAACAATCCACTGGAAAACACCTGCAATCTGTACGTATTAATAATACCACTATTAATTGATAACAATTAATTATTAATTAATTGACAGTTAATTAATAAAATCTGTATTTATTAATAATAATAAACACTTAGCTTGCCAGGCGACAACCATACCCATAACTCCAGTCTTTGCCTTCCAATGACCCAAGGACTCATAATAATGAAGACAATCAGGGTAAAGAAATCTAATCAGGCTTCTAATGGCTCCACAGTCTCGAAATGGAAAAAAATCAGAAGAAATTCAAGTAGTATGAGAGAGCAGGCATTTCTAAGTGTCTCTTAAGTATTAGATACACATAAACATCCTTCTTACTGACAACTGGCATACCATCACTGTCACCTAAGAACACAGGCTTACTGGTAGTCTCCATTGAAGTGATGGGTGACACAGCTGCTATACCCGTATTTTCCGGCGTATAAGACGACCCCCTAATTTTACAGTTAAAACATAGGTTTAGGTCTATATTCTCTGTATAAGACTCCAGCCTCGGAAGCGGGGGGTAGTCTTATACAGCGAATATAGGCCTAAACCTATGTTTTACCTGTAAAATTAGGGGGTCGTCTTATACACCCGGTCGTCTTATACGCCGGAAAATACGGTAGTTAGAATCCTGCATTCCTGTCTCTGGTTTAGTACTCTGTTTCTTCCTCTAGGGGTCAGCACACTAGTGCTATCAGTGGTAACCTGTTTTGAACATGTGTTCATAAGAAGACTACCGGTAAGTTGTCTTCAAAACAAATACAGAAAAGAAAGAAGCACATAGATGCCAAGAAATATTTACTGAGCTTACCTTCTTAAATAACCACACTCAGAAGCCAACCCTAACAAAAATGAGTCAGTTTAGCCATTATCAGAACCTGCAAATCGGAAAGATAACCAAATCATCAATCATTTACTCAAATATTCTATCGTCGGTACTATACAGGTGATAAATCAGAAATCATATTAAAACATATTTCAACCGTTTACTTTGAAGTATTGAAGATTCCCAACAATATGGTTTCAACAAATGAACTCTGTCATAAAAATTCCAACTTCAGTCTAATGCATCAGCCATAAAAGCAATTCTCTGAACCATGCAGTCACCTTCTGCAAAGAATGTACTTTCTGTGTCAAATATGATCTCTTCCACAGTTAAGTAAACACTTGGTGCAATGCAATTACTACCAGTTCTCGTGGTGTCTTGGTTCATGTGTATTTCCCTGCCTGTCGCATCATCTAATACACTTTGCCTGCTGTTCAAAAGAGCTATTCCACACATCAGGAGTACCAGGATGCGTGTGAGACCATCGTGTGCCTTGTGGTTGATGCACTTTAGGAAACTACCAGGGTGTCACAAACAAGAGAAGCCTGGAGAACCACATGCATAGTTTTATAACAAGTTCTATAGTTTAATTGGCTATATATTAATAAAAAAAAATATTGCACCAACAACTCAAGTAGTTTTTACAAAAAGGCTTTTTGGCCTTGAGAAGCAAACAGATATTTGTGATAAAAGCAACTTGTCTGAATCCTCCTTGAGGCACAGTGTATTTTCCATCCTTAAATGGAAGATTTATGGGTACCATAAAATGACAATTCTGGAAACAAAAATTATGTAAGTGTATGAAGTTTCAGAAGGTAACTTTTTGTTTCAATTAGCTTGAAATTTAACTTTAAAACAATCCAGGTATTGATTTAAGAATTTTGTAGTTCATAATCAAGTAAAAGATTTTAGTAATTTTAAATAAAATACAACAGCACTGTCAAAATATTTTAGGGATAGTGTAATTCACATAATAAAAACATAAAATATTTTTTCAAAATGCCCAACAATTATGATTGAAAAAATAATGAGCTGATCTTTTTAAAGTTTTCATTATACTTTGTTTTAGTAAATTTTAAGTTTAAAATATCAATTAAAGAAGCACTACTTCTTAGATGAAAAATAGAAAAAAAACCTAAACTAGTTCCTTCTTCAATGCAGAAGGAGGCCTGAAGTGCCATAGTAACTTTGTCATGTATTTTTCAAAAGCGTTTTCAAATCAGCTGGCTAGGTAGTTTCAAGAACTCAACTCATGCTCCGGGACCCTTCTATCAGAAGATTCAAAGCCTATACAACGTACATCTTCACTCTTTCTCCATATCATCTTTTTCCTGTAGTCCACTGTAAATCATTAGCTTTGAAAATTCTGTCCTAATATGTGCCACATTCATGTTAGTATTTTATATTTAAAGATGCTTATTGGTGAAGGTAACATAAATAGTGTCAATTATTCAA
>PVKE010011010.1:0-41217 GCA_004027555.1 Craseonycteris thonglongyai
AAAAAAAATCTTCAAAGAGGTTTTAAACAAAATTACATAGTAATCTTGCAATAACAATAAGATAAATCATTTGTATGCCTATCACTACACTAGGCATATTTTTTAAAAATCTCAATTGTCTCCCAGCAAAACGGAGAATTATGCATTATTACTTCTAATTTTCAGTTGAGAAATCTGACAGAAAAATTAAATAACTTATCCAAGGGTATTTAGTAAAGCCAGGGTTGAAGTTCCTGACTCTAAAACCTGTGTTCATTCCTCTAAGAACATTGTCTCCAATAAAATGGTCTTTTTCAAACACCAGGCAAATTTCAAATACTTTGAGGAAAATATTTACAATGGAAACAAACATCATAAAAACAATATATGTATAACATAGGTGAAAAAAATTACTATCATTTTCAATTCTAACAAGTATCCACTATGCCCAATGTATTCTAAAATTTTTAAAAATCATCTAGCTCCAAAATTGAGCAATGTGGCATGGCAGAAGCAGCAAGATGGAACATGACACCTGAAATGAAAAAGTCTTTACCACACATGAACTTTGCAGTCTGATAAATTGATTGCAAAATTGCTCAGATTAGGTGCAAAAGAAAAGGTCTGTTCATTAATCAGCTCACCTAAGAGAAAAACCTCACATGCCTTCATTTTATAACATATTCCTTATCTACATTTTATAACATATACCTTATTCTCATCTAGTTGCAACTTCCAAAAAATGAGTTGAGACCTTTGAACATTTGTGCTTATTAGCCAAGGGTCTCTTTATTCATATTTTTATAGAGAATCTGAGACATAAGAATTCGCTCTTCCCAAGTCATACACAGATGGAATCAGTCAAAGAATTTTGCCCCATAACTTCAAGTACAGTACTTTCTTTTTTTTTTTTTTTTTTTTTTATCTTTTCACATTTATAGAGAGAAATTATCTTTTTTGTCTTCAGTGCATAGTTATTTCTATTTTACTGTTTGACAGATAGAGAGAGAGAGACAGAGACAGAGACAGTTAGAGAACCAAACTGTGGGAACTCCCCAGTTCAGCACGTGGGTCCTGCCTGGGCCGGAGCCGGGATTCGATCCTCGGTCCTCATGGCCTCAAAGCGAGCGCTCAACCCGCTGAGCCGTCCCGGCTTTCCCCAAGTACAGTACTTTCTAACACACTCCTCTATGCCCAAAGTTTCCCAATCTTGGAAAATAAAATCATTTATACAAAAAAAAAAAAAAAGTATTTTAACCATATAAAACATTGCAGAGTTTATTGCTTTAATACATTGACTTTGGAGTTAGTATTCACCTCACTATGATTATATAATTACTGTTTTAGCACTTCATTCTGTATAGCTGTGTTACTGCTCAGATATTTTTGACATGGCTTTTTGCAAGTTGGAAGGGAGGAAAGTGGCTGCAGAAAATATTTTTTAAGTGGTTAGAATTCAGTTCTCAGATAACTTCTCAGTACTGCCATATCATACCCCAACAATAGAGTGCTGGCATCCACGAGAAAGCAAAAAAATAATTATGCAGCTATTATGGAACTCTGTTCAATAATACTTTTATTTCCCAAATGAGGAGGAGAAAAGACAAACAATCCCTTCATATTATGTAGATTCCTTCTAAGTATTTGAAGATATAGAAGAAAATGTACAGTATTAGTCCAATGTGCATCCAAGATTTTCTTGCTTTGGAAGGTTGGATTCCCTGTGCAGTTTAAAAGCCAAAATCCACCCCACAAAGTAAGAACAAGACTATAATTCCATCTGAAACCAAAAGAGCTATTTAAAAAGTAAAATTTAAGAAAGTTTAGTTAGGTATATTTGTTTCATTTCACTATCTTGAGTGTTTTGAAAAATACCAAAACCCAAATTACTAATCAAAAATCTCACTATAAAAAAATAAAAAAGATTTTCTGCTCTTAGGGCTACAGAAAATACTTAAATTCCCTTTGGAGAATGACTTCCATTAGTTTCAAAGGACAACAGATATCACTGCTCTTTAAAAACTAGGCTTACAGATTTCTGTTAGTATTTAAAATTTTAAATCTCTTAGAAATGTGCCACTACCCATAAAAATGTGATTTTATTTTATTAGGTTTGCCTGGACTTCCAATAGAATCTAGATTAGAAGTAGCTAAAGTTTCAATTTCCTTTCTTAAAGTGCTTTCTATAATTCTTATATTCAACAGAGGACTAAAGCAAATAGAGCTGAGGGTTACATGTAACTCCTTCACCTCCCAGGAAAGAATGCCAGGATGAGCTTATTGGTTTTTCCCAACCACTTTATGGATTCATTTCACATATATCTCACACCTTGGAAAAAAATACAGGTCTGAAGGGTCACTTGAATGAGAGATTTTCCTCTTCATAACACAAAATAGAGATTGAGGGCTTTGACATTGTTATGGAAATGACTCTTTGTGACTACTGCTCAAAGGCCTTTTTCAAGCCAGAATGAGCTGGAACAATGTTTTCTGTTTCTTTTCAAATTATGAGATTGGAGTATGGGTAGAGAGAAAGTCTGGTCAAGATGCTAAGTGAAAAAAGGAGTGCCTAAAAGAATTCTCATTTATGTGGCGAATTGTATAGCACAGTTTTATTCAGAAAGGATGTTTGTCTTTTCCCTCAGATGCACAAATGCACAGCCTGTTGAGAACTGGAGGAAAGGTAGGAAAAATAAAAAAGAAGAAATGGAATGAACCACCTGAATATAATCCTTAGTTTTAAAAAGTTGAGTTTTATATTAGAAATTATGTCACACACAATATTAAAAAATTCTACTATTTAAAGCAAGTAATTGATTTTTTTTAGTAGGACTTGAGAGAAAATATTTTGACAAATATTTAAATAATTAAATCACTTTATTTTGGTGTTTGTATCAAAAACGTTTATTTTCTTCTAACAAACTACAAAGAAATAACATTTTTAGTTCTATTCAGGAAAATAAATTACATTGAAAGATTAAAGACAGGAAAATTATAATGAACTGTTATTTTAAAAAATACCCTCACGCTGAGACTATTAAATTGGATTTCAGGTTTTAGGATTTCAATGTTATCTTAATTTCTAGCCTTCCTAGCAAATTTTTAAAACAAAAAATGCAAAGGTCTTCTGCAATTGAGACAAACATTTTCAGAGAAACAAATTTAGAGGAATATTTTTGCATTTAAGCTTTGAGGACAGTTTCAAGCTAATGATACTGTTTACTAGTACAAAGAATGGTGTTTTCAAAGTCATAACACAATCCATATCCTACCCCTCACTTTAGGGGCTCATCTTTTTATAAAGCACTCTTTCGCTTCTTTTTAATATTTGTTCTTTGAGTCTAGGGAGCTGTTCACAGCACCCATCCATGGACCCCCCTCCTTGACCTGTGAGAGAAAGTCAATGTCTTTTCATTGCTAAACAGGCTTGGGAAATAAATACTTCTGTAGGACAGCTACCTTGTAGCAACTAGAGACTGTCTAAAGAGTATTTAAAGAATCTTAGAATGAAAGATAATGAACTATTTCTATTAGATGTTAAAATAGGGAGTTCCATTTTTAAAGTAGCCCAGCTTAATGGAATGAACATTGAAATTAATTTGAATTCTATTACCTTGATTTTGCAGAACTGTCACCTTAATGCCCAAGGGCAGTCTTATAAGGAAGCAATCCTTCCAGTTGGAGTTGATAGTACTCAGCCTCTTAGGTGAGAGTGCTCTGTTTTTATGTTAAAATAAAATCTGCAACTGGCTTCTCAGCCTCACTTTGTAATTCAATTGTGTTCACCCCAGTAAAAGAATAAAGTGATTTGCTATTCTCTTTATTCAAAGACATGTCTTCCATTTAGAGGCACATTCATAAATGTTTTAAAAGTGTGCTTTTAACATTAATCAAGAAATTACATAAAATGAACTGAGTATAACCACCATTTGAAGATTAATATTTAATACACAGCACCTATGAACATGGCATGATTCCATCTTCATCAGGACTAAGAACAAAACAAAGCACTGACTAATCCACAAAAAAAGATTGCTTCTATTTTCCAGAATGGCAATTAAGGCAAAAAAAAAGAAAAAAAGGGGAGGAGAAAGAGGAGGCAGAGGAGGGGAGGGAAAGGGGGCGGGAGCGGAAGGGGGAGGAGGAGAAAAAGAATTTTTCCAAAGACATAGAAAGAGGAAGTTTGGAATTAGGAGTCAAGAAATACTCAAATCCTAGGTATTTCTGACTGACTTAAATCCCTCTCTGTGTTAAAGGGGATGAGTCCTTTTCCAGAAGCCTCATGCCAATGTAAAGACTTAGGAAGAGGTGGGGCAATGGGGCCTTTTTAAAAAGGTGGATCATGTAACGAACAATAATAGCAATTCCCTTTGTTTGAAAGAATCAAATATACTTTCCAGTGCCACAGACCTTGAGCTAAATCCTATTAATCAGTGAGGCTTGAAATTAGGGTACAATCTTAAATCTGTATAGTTTACAAAGCTTTTTAAGTAAGTGTACCCTCCTTAGCTATCTACTTTTTTCAAAGCAATTATCAATACCTGACATATAATACATTTATATATTAGTTTCTTTATCTTTCTCTTACTGCTAAAATGTTAAAAGCTCAATAAAAGCTGGGACTTGAGTCTGCATTGTTTACTCCTCTATCTCCAGCACCTAGAATAGTGCTTGGTGCATAGTAAACAATATATATTTTTTAAATGAGTAAATAAGATAAATAATAAATAAATACTATTTCATTTGAGTGTTGAAACCCTCTGGAGAAAAGGCACACATGTATTTCTCACCTTTATATATAAGAAAACCAAGATATCAAAATATCAAATTATTTATGATAGTATAAACATTTAACAGGGTCAGAGCTATGAGTAAAAGAGCTAATTCCTCATTCCAGGTCCCTTGTAGTATTACTTTACTGACTTGTGCAAAGGTACTACTAGACGATGGGTGGTCAAAGACTTACCACCATCTGAATTAGTCCATTTTCACTTTCCATGAAGACTAATGCCAGAGAAAAAATTGAGTTAAGTTCATGTCCATCTTGTAAACTACAGCTGTCACCCTTTCTTTGCTTTTTTTTTTTTTTCTCTTTGATCGCTTTCAAAATTAAATTGCCCTGCTAAGGTGTTCGTTGTCTCATCACTCACTTTGTGTTTATGATTTTTTTTTATTTGTTAAATGTATTGGGGTGACATTGGTTGGTGACAATTACATAGGTTACAGGTGTACAATTCTACATTACATAGTCTATGCATTGCATTATGTGCTCACCACCCAGAATCAGCTCTCCCTCCATCACCATATATCTGGTACCTCTCTCAAATCCCCTCTCTCCCACTTTTTCTTTTCTGGTACCTCCTCTTCTATTTTATGTAGTTAGTATACACAACACTGGGCATTTGCCATTTGTCCACTCACAATCCAGAAGTTGCAGATCTATCAGGCTTCAAAGTCTATTTTTTCCACTCCATGACACTGCCCCCAGGAAAGGCCTGGTTCCTTAGAGGCAGCCCTTGGGAGCCCCAGAACAGAGCCCCCAATCACCCTTCACAAGGGAAGTCAGCAGAAACTTAATCCCATACTGGTTAGCTGCCATAAAGTTGTGGCACAGGAATGCTAAATAAGCCACTGGAGATCTGATCATTAACATGCCATCATCTTGACAGTTTAGGGGTGTATGAAAAATCTCTCAGGATTTGCTTTAGGGTTGGAATGATTTAAAAACAAAAAAAAACAACAAAAAAACAAATACTCCAGCCAATAGTTATTCTGGGAGGACTCAGTCCCTGATGGTAATGAGTGGATCAACTGTATCTTTCCTTCCTTCTTCACCAGCTACACAAACACATTTTGTAAGGATATCATTACTTTATTTCCACCTCCTGCTCTTCCTTTCTCTTTCTTCTCCATAAAAGACCAAGTTCATGCCTTTGAGAGCCAGTAGTGAACAGCTGCAGAAAGTAATCAATGATGACTCTCAGGTCCCTCCCAGCAGCCAGTTCAGGTTCTGCCTCTAAACTGTACATCCCATCTCCATTAGTCAAAATGGCGCCCTCTAAACAATGGCTGATGAGAAAGAATGGGGGATACAGACATTTTGGTAGTCAGATCATGGAAAAAACTGATTAGACCATGAAAATATGTTTTTTCTGAACCTGACCATTAATTACTAACATTTTGTGAAGTCACTCAAGAAAGAAATATAGATTCCCTGGTGGATAATAGTAGATAAGCAAAATATACTTGCTTGGTATAGAGCCAATTCTGGGATGTAACAGTCCTCTGCACATACATTAAAAATGAAAGCTTCTGCAGAGTGTCCTAGGACTAAGCTCAGGATATTTCTTTTAATTGTTAAACAGTGTATGCTGTATTGAGCTTTAGGAAATGGTGCTAAGACTGTTCATCAGCAAAAGTGAACCATAGGTTTCAAACATCAGAATAGTACCTTTCAGTCAAAGTGTCAGGGAGGTGGGAAAGTCAGGGAGTTTGGATCCCTTTTGGGAGTGAGACCTAGTACCCACAATTACCGTATTTTCCGGCGTATAAGACGACCGGGCGTATAAGACGACCCCCTAATTTTACAGTTAAAACATAGGTTTAGGCCTATATTCGCTGAAGACTACAGCCTCGGAAGTGGGGGGGTAGTCTTATACAGCGAATATAGGCCTAAACCTATGTTTTAACAGTAAAATTAGGGGGTCATCTTATACGCCCGGTCGTCTTATATGCTGGAAAATATGGTAGGAAGATACTCAGAATTCTGGCGTCTCCAGATGACTGAGATATCTGAGAAAACCTAAGTCCTGTATGTGCCTGGATATAAGGCAAAATACTGCTTTATATTTGAGTCTTTAAATATATATGAAGTCTCTCATACTCTATTTAGGACAAATTTTGTTTAGGGAAAACCAATTAGCCCACATAGAACTCAGTCAATGTTAATTTTAGTTGCTTATGAAGGTTAATCTAGGAAAAACTACATTGGAAGAAAGCAAGGCAGACAGGAAGGGAGGAAGGGAAAGAGGGAGGGAGGAAGAAGAAAAGAGGGGACACCAGGATAGCTCAGCCAGTTGAGTGCTTGCTTTGCAACTGCAAGGTTCAGGGATCAAAATCTGGCCCCAGCCCATGTAAACCCATATGATGAACTGTGGTATCCACCTGCACGGTGGCAAAGGTTCTCACCTCCTATGTGGGAGGCCCCTGGTTCAGTTCCAGCCCCACATGGCCCAACATCTATCTGTGTGGCATGAAACTATCATGTCACAACTAATGATGTACAACTGTGGAGACTGCTCTGGGCCCTCCCCTCCTTCTCTCTTTCTCTCACCTTCTCTCAAACAATAAAATAAAGCTGGAAAGGAATGGAATGGAAAGGGAAGGGAAGGGAAGGGAAGGGAAGAGAAGGGAAGATAGAGACCAGGCCTTACTTCCAGATATTCTTATTAAATTGGTAGACAAGGAAACCATTGCTTTTCTTAAGTACCTCAGATGATTCTAACCTGAAAAGATTAGCAATTTTTAAAATAGATATAGTAAATATTCCTTAGCTTGTGATAATCTCAAGTGTTGGATTTTATTTAATCATTATTAGGTGACTATTTAATGAAAATTTTGAAAAATACAATATATGATTAGGTTGTGGTGATTGTAAATAGTTAGCTACAAGAGTCATGGAAAATAAAAACCTTTCCTAGTATTATTCCAATAAGTGGTTCAGGGTTGAGATAAAATTTCCAATGACAGTATCTAGGAATACCTTATAAGTTTGTTTAGATTATGCACTGTACAGCTCCAAAAAATTTTATTCATGCAATATTTGCATCTTATTGGGGAAATAGGGTTAGAGTGAATTTTCAGGTTTTTGTCATATTTAGATGCACATGGTAAGATGATTCCTTGACCCTTTTGTACAGAAAGTATAACAGGAGGAATTTACTTTCATTCAGTAAAAGAACTGAGTTTTGCTTCTCAATTGACAAAGAATAAAACAGGATGTCCTGATGCTGAAACCAGAAACAGAGAAGCTATGGTGGACATCTGTTCTTCATACCCATCTAGCATCTTCATTCCTTCTTTTGTCTGATATTAGACATCCTCCCTACATAGTCAAGGCTCTCTAGAGAAATGGAACTAATAGGAGTTATATGAGGAGATTTATTATAGGAATTGGCTCATATGATTACAGAAGCTGAAAAGTTCCATAATCTGCCATCTGCAAACTAGAGAACTAGAAATGCTGGTGGTATAATTTAGTCTGTTTTCAAAGGTCTGGCTTCTCCAAGTGCTGAGGATTCACTCAAGCAGAGAGAGTGAATTTGCCCTTCTTCCACCTTTTATTTCTATTCAGGCACTCAAATTGTTGGATGATACCCACTCACATTGATAAGGGTGATCTGCATTACTCAGTCTATGGATTCAAATGCTAATCTTCTCTGGAGACACCCTCACAAACACACCCAGAAATGTTTTGTCAGCTATCTGGGCATACCTTAGCCCAGTCAAGCTGATATATAAAATGAATGATTATAACCAACCTACATGTATTTTTCCTGGAGGGACCCATTTTATGTGGTCTTATATGGATGTTCTGGCCTCCAACCCCATCATAGGGATGAACTCATGACAAGGTCTGGTCAGTCATCCCAACAGTGACAGCGATTGGTTAAAAATGAATGAGGGGAAGCCGGGATGGCTCAGTGGATTAAGCGCTCACTTTGCAGCACCGGGGACCAGGGATCAAATCCCAGCCCCAGCCCGTGCAGACCCATATGCTGAACTGGGGAGCTCCCCCAGTTCAGCTCTCTCTCTCTGTCTCTGTCTCTGTATCTCTCTCTCTCTCTCTCTCTGTCAAAAATAAACAAATTAAAAAAAAAAGAAATGAGATTCAGGCTGGTCCTATCAGAGAGTTACCAGGAGTTTTCTGCTAGGCCTACTTTTAAAGGTTTCTTTTATTTTTTAATTTTTTTGACAGAGACAGAGAGAAAGGGGAGGGCCCAGAACAGTCTCCAGAGTTGTACATAATCAGTTCTTGACATGGTTTCCCTCCACACAGGTGGGCTGGGGCTGCACAGAGCGGGAACTGGGCTGGGGAACTGGATCTCCTGCATGGAAGGCATGTCCCCTCAAGCCAGGGGCCACCTGGGGGGTGAGAACTGAACTGGGGGCCTCCCACATTGGGAGCTCACCCCAATTCAGCATATAGGTTTGCACGGTCTAGGGCCAGGATTTGGTTCTCAGTCCCCTGGGCTGCAAAGCAAGCGCTTAACCCACTGAGCCATCCTGGCTTCCCCAATAACTCACTGTTTTAAAATATCGCTTAAGATTCAAGTAGCCTCCAAGAATTAAGACATTTGTGTGGAAAATGATAATTTAGGGCGATTTGCCTGGATTCAAAGTACAGGAGAAAGTTAAAGGGTTTTGAAAGATAGAACTGGAGGCAGGAGACCAGTTATAAGTAGGAATTGAGATGGTGGGGACCTAGTAGTCATGTGAATAAATAGGAAGGGACAAGCATTAAGAAAACCAATCTGATCTTTAGCTTCACAATATACTCTGTCCTACTGACATTTTATATTAGAAAACTGCTTTGCAGCTGCTGACATGTTATCTCATTTGATACTTAACCATAATTCTTTGGAGTAGGCAAAGCAGGTAACTAGTAAAAACTGAGGCTGAGTGTGGTTATGGGTCTTGCCCAAATTCACGTGAGTGTCAGAGCAGGGGTCAGAATTCATATTTTCTGATTGGCAGTCAAAGTATGGAGGCACTGGGTTTCCTGGTACACAGAGATCCACCTATAAACAAAGCTCTTTTCAGCAGCTTCAGTCAGTCTCACTTATGAATTCTACTTAATTGTTCATTGTTTTCTTCTTATTCATGACCTCTCTTGTGCAGTGATGTGAGTTAAAAGACAGAATTCATCCTGAGATTAATCATCCTTATAATGCAGTGTTCCATCTAGGAGAGTGTGTGGATCAAGAGAAGAATAACCACAAACAATGGCAGAAAACCTTAACTGTGAGTTCCATAGAATAAATTTATGTTAAATTTTCAAAGCTTTTCTTCTGTTCAGTGTCTCCTCCAATATGAAATCACCTCTCATTCATTATTGCACCAGTTGACCTGATAATTTAATAACTTACAATTCCAAGAAGCCATGGGAAAAAGAGGGAAATTGCTTTTAGACAGTGTCTTATTCAAACAAACGGAAATGGTTTCTGAACCACAGAAAACAAATAAACATGCCTCTACCTGGAACTTCACTACTGTTTGCCTGTTGTCTGGCACTGAAAGATGTACTTTAAAATAATAATGCAGTGTGTGCCTGGAGATTCTGAATGCTCGTGAGGCTATCTAAACTCTGGAAGAAGAGGATGTTCACCATATCTAGGACCACTAACTTTGGATGAACTTCCAAATTCTGGGTGTAAAACCTTATGCTAAATGTCTTTCCACACAGCAAAACAAAATGCCAAATCCTTAACTGTCAGCTCAGCTTTCACAACTTTCAAAGAAGCACATTTCTTATTGCTCAAAATATAACACTAGTGTGCTATGTATATAGTCGTAATGTATGACCACCTTTATAATATTTATGCTTGGCACTCTGGTGACATTGTAAAGCAGTCTAAAGAATTATGTATCTTCTATTATCACGCCATTGATGAACCTTCTATCCTTTGCTTATGCATTAAAAAATGAGTAGTTTGGAATTCTGTGGGATCCTGTAGAATTCCTTAGGACCATGGGCAAGCATAGCTAACTGGTGATCCTTTTCCACAATGTTATTCTTGGGCATGGAAAGGAGTATCTTTTTAATAAATGAAACTTGGCAAATGGACTTCTTGCAGTACAGTCTTGGTTTGGCACAAAATGAGGTGCCAGAGATGCAAACATCCCATCTTCAGACCTTTACCTGGCAAAGACATGAGAGGACACATTTCCCTGGTGATGCTCAGCAATATGCAGCACCCCAGTGGGGCTCAGGTCTTTGGACTGACCTTCGCCCAGATGGTAGAACTCCAAAGTAAAGCTATGGGACCTGGCAAACCTTGGATTCTCGAGCAGAGCGTGTGATTTCTTCCACTCCTATGGAGATCCTCATTTGGCTGGAAGTCTATTCCAGGGACAAAGTGTTTCCAGATCTTTGGCACAAAAAGAAATGCCCTCTTTTCACCTCTTTTTATTTCAAAAAAAGTAGAATGCTGACAAGGAAATATGAGAACCATCTATGCTTTGGCTATAGCAATAATAACCATATAAATGTCAGTGTTTATACAATAATGATGTTAACAGTAGCTACTTATAAGACAATTATAAGAATATAACATTCATTTTTTCTAAGCTAAGGAATATTGAATAAATGAAATACATATGCCTATGTGTATATGTGCATACATGTATGTATGACATGAAATGTGATGAAATATGTCCACATGCATATGTGCATGATATACATGTGTGTATACACACATGCGGTGTATTGAGCATGCAGGATTCATGAGGTGTAAGCATAAAAAGCCACTTGATTTTTGTTCTCTGCTGTCCTTATTAATCAGAGAACAGCCTCTGCCCCTGGATGGAAACAGGCAACCTCACGCATTTTCTGAGAACACTTAGGATATAGAAAATCCTACAGTCACTTAAAGTTGTAAAATACAATCTTGATTCAGAAACTAGAATTTCCAGTTCAGTGTATGAATCAGTGTGGTAGAGCCGGGGTATGGCCTCCATCCTGCCCCCATCCCATTTACTGTCCTTGCACACCCATCGCTCAGCTGCTGTGAAGGTTGTCTGTGAATGGCTCCCAGATAATTCTCTCAGGAGAACTGCCCTCACCTGACAGGTACCATCTTGCATGAGAAACCAGGAGCTGTCCCCTCCACCCCCAACCACCAAACACACATTAACGACTGATTTCAAAGGTACAAACAGCCAGACTCTGATACCAGGAGAAAGAGTTCTGGTGTGTACGTTATGGGGCAGACCTCTCCCTCATAGATTAACCCAAGGCTAGACTTTACCTGAAGTCACATCCTTTCTCCCCTTTTCCACCTTCCTCGTCCTTGCCCTTACTGACTTTTTCTGTCAAAAATTTATTTAACCCTGAATTCTACACTCAGGCTCTGCTTTTAGAGAACCCAATGTAAGACAAGATAAAACAAAACAAAACAAAACAAAACAAAACTCTGTTCTTAAAGGTAAGATTCTCTACCGTTCAGTCAAGGTAGAACTGTCTACAAGAAGGTCAACATCCTTCAGAGAAAGGAAGTGGATAATTTCTTATTACATTTCCTATGCAACACTACTCCACCCACAATCAGCTAACTAATATTATAAAAAAATATTCCTGTACCATTTGAAATGAATACAGTGATGCCTTGGAATTCAAACTTAATCCGTCCCTGTTCAAGTTCCAAAACATTCAAGTTCCAAGACAAGAGCGGGCATTCAGATAAAGCTACAGGCCGTACAGTTCATACGTCCCACACAAACAACATATTGGCATTCAGATTCCAAAGCAGCAGTCAGATTCCAAGTAGCTTGAGATCTGGGGCATTCAAATTCCAAGGTATCGTTGTATACAATTTTTTTTAAGACTAAAAATACATCGGAATCCACTGAGATTTTTATGATGTTGAACCATCCTTATACTTCAGGTAGAAAAAAAAAAAGTTTGTTTATGCTTATGCTCTGTAGATTTCAAGACTACACTGTTAAGACACATTCACATCCCTTCAGTCTCTATTTCTCTATTCCCTATCCTAATGTTATCCAGAATTTTAGTTCTAGAATGTGAACAGGGATTTTGTATTGTCTTGCTTTCAGTCTTGTTTTGTTTTGTTTTTTCTCCTTTGGCCCCTAATAATTTTAGACAACATAAACATTAGTACTTTTATTTAGTCATCCTTACTTTCTACATCTTTGGCTGCATGTCCTAAAAATTTTTCATATAGAGTACTTCCTCCAAGAGTGTTTACAAAGTGGTTCTTTGTGTGGCAAACTTGGCGTGACTGAAAATATCTCCACTGTACCATCCAGGGTGCTGCTGAAATCGGGCCATGGGTATTCTCTGTGTGGCAGGCACTCAAATGTAAATTTGAGAGTGGTTTGACAGCCAGTCCCCGACCTTGAAGGCTCCACTCTTTAACAAAGCACTTCTCCCTTGACCTCTTGTGCACCCTCAGGTTTTGATCCAGAAAGTATACTCATATTCTCTTACTGCTATGGTCTCCTTGCCTGGGAGAATGCTCCTTGGGGAGGCTCCCTGAGGGCAATGCAAGACTGACTACCTTCACTTAGCCCATAGGAATCTCATGTATCTTTGGTCTTCCAAATTGTTGGCTTCTCCCACTTACAGACTGCTCTCTCCACTGGGACTTTATAGATGTCTCCTGCCTACTTCTCCCAATCAGGAAGGAGATAACAAACACATATGAGTTTCTTCCAAATACTCTTTCACTGCTATTCCTCTCAAGCACTGGGGAGGCACTCTGAAATTCAGCACCTCAGGGAAGCCTTTAGTTCAAGAATGTAATGTCAGTCTCCCTGCTTATAGATAGCCTCAGTGGTTATCTTGAAGCATTCCCAACTAGAGCAGTAACTCTCTACCTTGATGATTTTCTTCAACCTTCCTTTCATAGTCCTAGTCTTTTCTTACTGAGCATCAGCAAGAAAGTGGATCTAACTTTTCAAGAGCATTGCTAGAAAGTAGAAGATAATGGAGACATGCCTTTAAAATTCTGAGGAAAAATGGGTTTTAAGCTAAACTTTTATACCTAGCATAGTTATGTATAGGAAAGAGATATTTTCAGACATAGAGGGTACCCCAATATTTATCATACATGCTTTCTTTCTTGGAAAGCTACTAACAGATATAATCCACCACATTAAGCCAAGAGAGATGAAGCATGGAATCCAGAAAACAAGCAATCTAGTCCAAGAGGGAAGCAAATGGAATTACCAGAATGACAGTAGAAGAAGATCTCAAGACAGCAGCTCATTTGCCTGCAAAAGAGCAACTCACCCAGAATTCCGAAAGTGAGACTGCTTTGGAACAGATTTCTTTAAAAAGATGATATTGGCAAATCAAAACCACAACAAGATATCACCTCACACTTGTTAGAATTACTATTATCAAAAAGATAAGAGATAACAATGGGGAAGCCGGGATGGCTCAGTGGGTTAAGCGCTCACTTTGCAGCCCCAAGGACTGAGGATCGAATCCCGGCCCCGGCCCGCGCGGACCCATGTGCTGAACTGGGGCGTGCCCCCAGTTCAGTTCTCACCGGGGTGAGACCCTGGCCCAGTTCCTGCCCTGTGCAGCCCTGTGCTCGCCTGTGGAATGAAACTATGTGGAAAAACTAATGATGTGCAATTATGGAGACTGCTCTGGGACCTCCCCCTTCTCCCAGTCTGTCTCTGTATCTCTCTCTCTCTCTGTCAAAAACAATAAAAATAAAATCTTTAAGAGATAACAAGTCCTGGTGAGGATGTGGAAAAGAGGAAATCCTTGTTGGTAGAAATGTAAATTGATGTAACCACTATGAAAAACAGTATAAAAGGTCCTCAAAAAATTAAAAATAGAACTACCATATGATCAAACAATTCTACTACTGGGTATTTATCCAAAGGAAATGAGTACACTAACTCAAAAAAATCTATGCACCCCCATGTTCAATGCAAAATTATTTTACAATAGTCATCGAAGCAACCTAAGTGTCCATCAATGGATAAATAAGTTTTTAAAAATGTAATTAAATATATGTACAACAGAATATTATTCAGTCACAAAGAAGAAAATTAGGGGATGCTGGAATAGCTCAACAGGATGAGTGCTTGCCTTGCAACGGTGAGGTCCAGGGATCAAATCCTGGCCCTAGTTCATGTAAACCCACCTATATGCTGACCTGCAGCATAACTGGTAACCACTGGGATGACAGTGAAGGTTCTTACCTCCCATGTGGCAGCCTCCAGTCCAGTTCCCACCCCACATAGACCCTCATCCATCTGTGTGGAATGAATGTCACAACTAATGATATACAATTATGGAAACTGCTCTGAAGCCATCCCCCTCCTCTCTCTCTCTCTCTCTCTCTCTCTCTCTCTCTCTCTCTCTCTCTCTCTCTCTCATACCTTCTCTTAAAAGAATTAAATAAATCTTACCAAACAAAAAAAGGAAGGAAAATTTTGCCATTTGTTTCAAGGTGGATGGACCTTGAGAGCACTAAGTCAAATAAGTCAGACAGAGAAAAACAAAGAGTGGGAGACCTCACTTGTATGTGAGAATGTTGGAGGTGGGCAAAATGGGTAAATGGGTTCATAAGGCACAAACTTCCAGTTATAAAATAAATAAGTCATGAGATGCAATGCCTAACATGGTGACTATTGTTAACAGTACTGTGTTGTATATTTGAAAGTTGCTAAGACAGTAAATCTTAAAAGTTCTTATCATAACTGTGTAGTAATGAATGCTAACTAGAATTATACTGGTGATTGTTTTGCAACGTATGCAAATATTGAATCATTATGTTTTATACCTAAACTAATATAATGTTATATATCTGTCATATAACATTATCTATCTGACATATAATATACAGTCAGAAAATGAATGTGTTTGAAAATAAGAGAAAGGTTGAGGATAATTGTGATAAAAACAGAAAAATAAAAAATATGAATCAAATAAAACAGTAACTTTAGAAAAAACAAACCAAATAATATGCAGAAAAGAAAAAGTAATTATAGTACTTGGCTCAGTGGGTATCTGTTACATTTCTTTTCTGTATATTTAAAATCTTTAACAACAGTGATATAGAGGGTGAGTATGTACCAGCTGACCATCAGAAGGCCAGGGCTGTTTCTGACCTCCACTTAAGACAGTTGTGGGCTCATGCTCAAATCCCTTAGCATCTTTTAATCTCAGTTCCCATCTTCATAAATTGGAAGTAATAGCATTTTGCCGAACCTGCTTCAGTGTTTGGAAGATGACTAAATAAAAAAAAGCCACTTTGAAAGCTATTAAGAGATAAGTAATTGAAGAGTTATTACTGCTTACATGTTGACATGTAAAAAAAATGGATATCCATTAAAAATAATCATGCTAGTTTAGGGAACCAGTATCAACATAATGTATATCTTTATTATGGGTTATATATTGCTCTTTTGACTGAATAATTATGCTAGTCCTCTCATCCTGCTATGGAAGCTTAACAGAGAGAGGGAGAAAACTGGGTGACATCATTCCTCCCCAGCCTATCCCCTAAATATGCTAACGGTTTGAAAGAGTTAAAGCCAAAAGATCTGCCAGCAACGGTTGGGAGCAAAACACATTGCTTGTAAAGATTCTGCTTTAGGAAATGTCATAGTAGTATACAAGACCGCTGGCAAACAAACACAGTGCATACTTCTATTTAGAGCTTCAAAAAAATTATTTTAAATAATAGCATTAGAGAGGAATGTAACATGAAGGGAGAACAAAAGATTTTGCATATGTACTCTC
Organism: Craseonycteris thonglongyai; assembly: GCA_004027555.1. Lineage (NCBI taxonomy): Eukaryota > Metazoa > Chordata > Mammalia > Chiroptera > Craseonycteridae > Craseonycteris > Craseonycteris thonglongyai. The sequence goes on from PVKE010011010.1 coordinate 16,487, forward strand.
CACAGTTCTGCTCTTCTTAATAAATGAACTCTCCTCAAAAACATTTGTTAGAAGCAATTACAGCTGAGGCTCTATCCTGTTTCCACTAATTAATTACAGCAAATGAGACTGTAATGTGCATCATAACAACTTAATAAGCTAGGCCAAACTATTTTAGATTCTGCCATGCTAGTATTTCATCATTGCTCAGCTATTTGAATTAGGTAAGTAATATCTAGGCATAAATAGCTTTTGCATTACCTGTGTCCTTCAAAATAAACTATCTGTCTTGAGCAGATGTATCATTTATAAAGAAGGGGTGAGAGCAAAGAATGATATAGTAGAGGTGAGGACAGGGAAAAGGGGGAGGTGGGGCAAACATGACAGCTTACACAAACTATTATCTTCAATAACGTAGTATCTGTCTCCTCTGGAGCATGTCACACTGACTGATAGATGCCATTCCAAAGGGTCCTGCACATTTTTCAATATTTGTTGGATCTGACCAGTGAAGAATCCAATAGCTGCATTAGACTCTCTTATTTGACATTACTGCTTACAATAACAATTCTTACCTCAAATGAATAACTGAACCTGGATCAAAGTGTGACTAATACAAGCTCTTCAGTTATGTCGCTTCCTTTAATGAAACTTTAATGGCAATTAGTGACTCACTGAGTCAATGAATAAACATTGTACGTCTGGAGATGAGTTAAAATATGGCTTACCATCAATGAAAAAGCCAAGGGCTCCAGGCCAGATGTGAATTATCTTAGACACAGTTCTCTGAAACTTTAAAGCCCTGATTTCTTTCCAATCAAAAGTAACTGCACCTTCCAGGTATTCACATCTGCTACCACCTCAAAGTATTGTCTTACTTTAGAAAAATCCAGCAGATCCTTCTTTCTCTTTCCTTAAAGCACAGAGTTCACTGCCCATGCGGGTATCATTCAGACATTTCTAGAAGGGAAGGAGAAAGGGAAGTGTTGGATGGCAGATCTGGAGCTTAAGGAGGGGTTATATCAGGTAGACTTTTCTGTGTATCCTTCTTTCCTGCTTATAGTTTGTATCATTTTTCTAGTCTAGAACATATAACCAGAGATCAGAGATGGTCACCATGGGGCAGAAAATACAGTGGAACAAGTCTTTCAAAATAGTTTTGAAACATGAACTGTTTAGAAGCAGAGAGGAATGTGCCAATTTGACAGACCAGGAGAAATTTTAGAGGCAAAGGCCAGTGACAAGAGGAAATAATCAGTTCCCTTCCTCTTTGTTGTTATCGCACTCATCATCTCTGGAAGGTAATGGGTGAAAATACAAACACATACACACACAAAACCCTATGTTTGGCCTAAGGGCAAATTTAATAGTGGCAGAAACTGTATTTCAACGTACTTCTTAATGTCTGTTTCAAAATTCATTTTACCCTCAATTTGTGATGATCCTGGGGTGAAAAGTAAATATATGTATGCTTTCCAGGAGTGATGATTTTGGTACATTTTTCAAACATAATTAAGACTGGATTGTAAAATAAGGTCTCTAACTCATTTCTTCTCCCATAAATTCTTTCCTATCACCTCCTCTTTCTCATGCAGGATCTAATTTTACCAAGTCCTTACTAAGATGTCAAATGATAAAAATTTCAAGTGGTTCCACACCTAAGTTTATGTGTATTTTTAAAAATCCATCCCCAAATCCCAAAGCTTTCAAAGTTCAGAGTACAGCAGTAATAACAAAATGACAGGCACAGGATGAGATGGTAGATGGTCAAGCCTCAGTGTCCTACCAATACATCACTGATTTATTTATTGTTAAAGCCAATCAGTAAGACACGTGAGCAAGAACGGACTAGTGAAGAGACTTGCATTGTTTGTTCTTTACCAGTAAAAGAGAGTTCAAAGAAATTAAAGCTTTTGAGAAACTGTCCCTTGAATTAGACATTTTCATAAGCATATCCTCTATGTAGAAAAACATCTGGGGAAGCCGGGCGGCTCAGTGGGTTAGGCGCTCACTTTGCAGCGCCGGGGACTAGGGATTGAATCCCGGCCCCGGCCTGTGCGGAACCATATGCTGAACTGGGAGCTCCCCTGGTTCAGTTCTTTCTCTGTCTCTGTATCTCTCTCTCTCTCTCTCTCTCTCTCTCTCTCTCTCTCTCTCTCTCTCTCTCTCTCTCTCTCTGTCAAAATAAATTAAAAAAATACATTAAAAAAAAAAAAAAGAAAAACATCTAAGCAAGCAATTTGGCAAGCCTTGGGATCAGTTTAAATCCTGTTGATGCTTCAGAGGATAAGAAAGTTCAGTCAACAATATATGATCAATGAAAACCTTATTTTCCAACACGAAGAACCAATACTTCTTATATACCTTTTGTCACTCACTGACAGATACAGGCCCTAATTGCACTGCATATTTGCTTAGACAGAAACGATGAAGATATAGCCAAACAATCTTGCTTATTAGATTTCTGTGGCTCCTATTAGTCTCTAGCTTGCTTTTCTCAGCTGCCACACTACCCACATGGTCTTGAGCAAAGCTTCAAATGCTCCAATCTCTCTGCTAGTTTAATGTAAGCTTGACCAACCTGCAGCCCACAGGCCACGTGGGACCCAGGACGGTTCTGAATTCAGCCCAACACAAATTCTTAAAACATTATGAGATTTTTTGCAATTTTTTTTCTTTCTGTAGCTCATCAGCTATGATTAGTGTTAGTGTATTTTATGTGTGGCCCAAGACAATTCTTCTTCCAATGTGGCCTAGGGAAGCCAAAAGATTGGGCACCTTGGTTTAATGCGTTTACTCTACTCACCTAACGGAGGAAGTCATCTCGGAGGATCCAGGACTGCACTTCATAGAACAACTTGGCAGCCTTGAATTCCAATAATAGAAGGACCTCTTAAAGAACAGCTCATGTGATTTAAGTCAAATTTATCAGTCATGTCAACTCTAGAAGAGTATTCTCATTTAGAAAGCAGATTCCATCAGCATAAGTTCTTCCGCAGCTTTGTTCTTTCTCTTAGTGCTAAGGCTGACTGCTTGCCTTTTGAGGAAGGTATAATTGATGCAAAACATTTGATCTCGTCTAAGGACTTATGTATCAATTATTAAAATTCCAAAATGACAATGCATAATTTTCCTTAAATCTGTTCACATGTATTATGCATTGAGTCATTTAATTTTCATAAAATCCTATTCTTTGCTTTGAGAGACAAATGTTGTTCCCTTCACTGCCAGGTAAATGAACAATTTGAAAAAAATAATTGTATTAGGTTTGTCTTGAGGAGGGAATTTTATTTCTCTGTGACACCATAATGGTTTAAAAAAGTTATAAAAATTGCTATGGAAAAAGTAGGATAAGAAATTTGTGTATACATAATATTATTAGAATAACTATGTTAAAATAAGCACCAAAAACCAGTAGTAGATAGCCAATAAATATGACAGGTACTCAACTTCAATAATCACCAAAAAATGCAAATTAAAACCACAGTGTGATCTTATACATATATGAGAATGCCTCTAAAAAAAGTAGTAAAGGCCAAGTGGAGGCCCCAAAACTCTCATGCACTGCCGGTGGTCATGAGAATCAGTGCAACTACTTTGGAAATCTGCTTGGCAGTATCTGTTTAAACTGAATACATACATAGCCTATTACCCCACAATTCCATTTTCAGGTATATTCCAAACAAAAATGCATTCTGGAATACATAGCAATAATTTTAATAGCCTCAAACTGGAAACAAAGCAAAACAAAACAAAACTACACAAATGTCCATCAACAGTTGAATGAATAAATATATCAGAGTTTATTCACACAATGGAAAACTAAAGCTATGAAGATAAACAATTTAGAACTAGAGCCAACAACATGAATCAATTTCACAGTGTTAAATGAAAGAAGCCAGACACGAATGTACACATACTGCACGATTCCATTTACATAAAATACAAAGACAGAGAGAACTCATTTATGTCATGTTTGTGTTATTTGTTATGAAGGTATGAAGCAGAAGCTGAGTGCCCAGAGGATAGGTCTTCATCCTCTAAGCTTCCCCTTTCTCCTGTGGGAGGCCCCCCCAAGCACTACAACAGGAGAAAATTAAAGCAGTTTTTTCAAGTGCGTGCTGATGCTGAAGCACATGACGAGCAGCCACAAAGCTCTGGAGACACAGTTGATGCCACTAGCAGGGAAGGGAACATTGTGCTGTTCCCCACACATGGATCCCTTGTGACCCTGAGTACAAGGGAAGTTTTTCTTTATTATCCTATATACATCCCCATCAAAGTACAGCAAATATTTTGATTTAGGTTATGGTTAGAAATGGAAACTTGTTAGTTGTGATGTGTTGGACAGAATGGATTGTTGAGCGGGGAGGGATGTTAAAAAAGATGAGTGGACTTTTATGTAATGCATTTGCCCAAAACTACTATGGACGTTTACTTCACAAATCTTTATGGAAGAAATTGCAGATTAATATTGCAACAAAGGCTCCTTTCAATTTGTTTAAACTGTGCACAAACAGATCACATGAAGGCTAAGAAGCTATAAGCAGAGGCTATTGCTATAATTCAGTGCAACGTATGACAAAGACAACCCAAAATATACTTAATGAGGTGTATGAGATCATTGTGGTGGGTAATGAGTGGCGAGCGGTACACATAAGAGTTAAATGAGGGTTATTCTTACTGGTCAACTAAATTTTTCTTTTTTTTCTTTTATTTGTTAATTCTGTACCCTGAAACTTCTTTCCATGACAGGGACCCTTCTTTTCTATCTGTGTGTCCCTATGGTAGAGACTGGTGCTAATGTTCAAAACAAATGATGCTGAATGAAAGAAAAGTCATATTGATAATTCACTCTAAAGCTCTCCTTCTTCAGGGTTTCTTGTACTCCACTATCCATAATGGCTTGTGACAGAAGCTCCTGAGGGAACCTTGCCATATCTCTTTTGTCTCTTCACCTTCAGGGTCCCTGAGCCAACTGTCCAACTGCTTAATACTTAACCACCCACAACATCTATCATTTCTTACCCACAACATTAACCTATCCAGTGTCCTGGGTTCAAAAAGTCTAACAGCAATGGAATACTGGGATACACACAGATGGCTAATCAACAAGGGCTATGATCCTCAGTCCTGTATACCACAGCTCCCAAACCCCTGGACCATGGACCACTACCAGTCCATGGCCTGTTAGGAACTGAGCCACACAACAGGAGGTGAGTGGCAGGCAAATGAGTGAAGCTTCATCTGTATTTACAGCCACTCCACATTGCTCACATTACCTCCTGAGCTCTTGCCTCCTGTCAGATCAGCAGCAGCATTAGATTCTCATGGGAGTGCAAACCCTATTGTGAACTGTGCATGTAAGTGATCTAGGTTGCACAGTCCATATGAGAATCTAATGCCTGATGATCTGAGATGGAGTGATGCTAGCACTGGGAAGCAGTGATTAACATTAGTAGAGAGGTTTGACTGCATAGAGACCATAATAAATCAATTGCAGACTCATATCAAAACCCAAGCTTAAGGCTCCCGTTGATTCTGCATTATGGTGAGTTGCATAATTATTTCATTATATATTATAATGTAATAATCACATAAACAAAGTATACAATAAATATAATGCACTTGAATCATCCTGAGACGAACCCCTCATCCCCATCCCCACCCCAGATTCGTGGAAAAATTGTCTTCCACTAAACCAGTCCCTGGTGCCAAAAATGTTGGGGACCACTGCTGTGTACATTAGAGTCATGTCAGAAATTTTTTAAATGTAGTGATGACCAGACTCTATTCTCAGATATTCAGACTCAGTTTGTATGGGTGAATTACTGGCAGAGGAAATTATAAAAGTGTAACAGTTAATTCTGATGTAGGCAGTGCTGAGAATGACTGCCTAGAGGATGAATACATATTCACTGGATGTGGGAAAGAACCAATAAAGCAGGATATAAAAGGATACACATGTAAACTCTGGGTATATTAAAACATAAAGGAGGAGAAGAAGTGGAGGTGGGGAAAGAACTAGTTTACCGGCCAGGGTTTGGGTTTTCACAAAAAGAAGTTGGTAACTGCCAGACATACCTGTCCTCAGTCCTAAAATAGCTACTAATAATTGAGATGCTGGTGGTTCTATTCAGGGTATTAAAGCCCAATATTAATCTGATGAAGAAAGGAAATAACAAGGTCAGAGCACTAACTCTGGGCATACAAAAAACTGAGGAGGCCACAGGATAGTCTGTCTTTCACCAGTACAGTAGCTTCAGCACCCTCCAACACCACACTGCCATTTGCTAAGTGTTTTGCTTTGACCCCGCATCACCACACATTCTCTCCTCACTCTCTTTTAGCAATTATTTTATCATACAGAGACATGTTTTATTTCTTTATTTTTCAATTATAGTTGACATACGTTATATTAATTTCAGGTATACGATACAGCAATTAGACAACTATGAAATGATCACCATGATAAGTATAATATCCATCTGGCATCATACATTGTTATCACAGTATTACTGACTATATTCCCTATGCTATACTCTATATCCCCATGACTATTTCTATAACTGGCATACAGTGACGTTTGGTGGCTGTATTTTGATAGGTGTCATTATTGCTTTTATTATGAATTTAATTTCCGATTCTTCACAGTGAAGATGACTTTCCCAGGAAAACTTCAAACACTGGCTTTAGAATCAAAGAGACATAAGTTTGAATGCTGATTTGATCATTTATTAGTTATAAGACCTTGAGCAATTGGTTCTCTGAGCATCAGTTATTTTCAATCTGTAAAATGGAGATAATAATATCTACCATGTAAGATTTTATGAGGATTAAGTAAGATCATAAAAAGGAATGTTCCTGACAATTGGAAGGTGCACAAAAAATATTATTTTCTTCCCCTTCTAGATAAGACCTATCTTTCAGACCTGCACTGACCAATACAGTAGGCATTAGCTGCATATAGATATTTAAATTTAAATTAATTAAAAGCATTTAAAATTAGAGGTTCAGTTCCTTGGTTTTCCTAGTTACATTTCAAGCACTTAGTAGTCACATACAGTGTTTTACATGTAGACCTACATATAACTATATATGTTATATATAAATGCATAACATATATAGCCATAATAAAGGGTGCAAAAAAATGTATACACATTTTAAGAAAGAAAAATACTGTGTTAAAATTATAATACTATGTACCAATAATAAAAAATGAATACAAGTCACATTTAACTTCCGCAATTACAAGAGAGGCTCAAAGTGGTCAGTGTCCAGACACTTCGGATTACAGCAAACTACTGTTTGAGCAACATTGCCCAAAGTGTCCACTTGTATCACTGTGCGTGCTGTTTGAATTTACCACGTGTCTCAAACTTGTTAGGTGTGTTGGAGCTTCTGTTGCATACTCACGCCTCCATTGTTGTTGTACTTCCACAACATTCTCAAATTAAAAATATCACTTCAAAATGGCCTTGCACTCCTAGAATGACAACCATGCTTCCACCATTTTCTTTGACTCTCCTGCCTGTCACATGGTGATGCTAGCATTCATTTGACTAATGCAATCTTTTGAGTGAAGGTCATACTACACATTGCTACTGTAATTCAATTCAACTTCGAAAAGTAATACATAGATAGCATCTCTTAAAATGTGTATACATTTTTTTGGCACCCTCAGTATACAAATATACACCTTATACATACCTATACATACCTTCAATATATAACTATATACACCTTATATGTAACTATGTATACTTTATATAGCACTATACAAGTTCTGACAATTAAGTTTGCAAACTCATCCTAGAAAAATTGCTACTACATACCTCATTGCTGAATATCATTACAGTCACCTTCAAAGTACTCCCCTTGGGAAGCTATGCACCAATACCAGTGCCTCATTCATCCTTCAAAGCAATTTTGGAACTCTCTTTTTGGAATGGCCATCATAGCTGTCCTCATATTACCCTTGATGTCTTAATGTCATCAAAATATTTTCCTTTCAATATTTCCTTTACCTTTGTGTAAAGAAAAAAGTCACTGGGGTAGTAGGAAGGCTGTTCTAATATAGATATTTGTTTACTGGCTAAAAACTCCTTTATAGACAGTGCCGTGTGAGCTGGTGTATTGTCATGATGCAAGAGCCATGAATTTGTGAAAAGTTCAGGTTGTTTTTGTCTAACTTATTCATGCAATCTTTTTAGCACTTCCAAATAGTCAACTTGGTTGACTGTCCAGTGGTACAAATACATAATGAACAATCCCTCTGGTATCAAAAGGTTAGCAACATCACCTTGACTCTTGATTTGGACTGATAGAACTTTTTTGGTTGTGGACAATTGGCTTCCATTGTGCACTTTGACACTTTGTTTCAGGGTTGTATTGGTACACCCATGTTTTATCACCAGTGATAACATGGATAAAAACATCATCTTGCCTCTCCAAAAGGTCTTGGCAAACTTTGACTCTCCTTTGCTTTTTTTCCATTGGTGAGCTCCTTAGGTGGCACACATCTTTATCATGCCAAGATTTTCAGTTAAGGTTTTCTATACTATTTCTCTATCAGTTTTTACTTGGTCTGCTATGTTTCTCATAGTCAGTTGACAATTTTGATGCACAAGATGATTTTGACACACAAGTTAAATTTTTGCAATGTTTTTGTCAGTTCTGCTTATTACTGGCCACCCCCAACTTTCTTCAGCAGTGATGCCTTCTCTCCCCTCAGAAAAACATTTAATCCATTTGTACACTGCCATTTACTTCATGATTATCCCCATAAACTTGGCCTAATATGTCCCTGATTTCATTCCCACTCTTTCCAAGTTTCACAAGAAATTTAACTTTTGTTCATTGCTCTAATTCAAGCTCCAACATTCTCATGACGACACACAAAAACATGCAACAACAATAATGAACTCCACTCAGCAAGACATTGCCACATATCGACACAAACACAGCTATGAGACACTAATATACCGAGGTTATAAAAACTTATGAGGGAAGCCGGGATGGCTCAGTGGGTTAAGCGCTCACTTTGCAGCCCCGGGCACTGAGGATCGAATCCCGGCCCCGGCCCAGGTGGACCCATATGCTGAACTGGGGAGTGCCCCCAGTTCAGTCCTCACCGAGGTGAGACTCCTGCCCTGTGCAGCCATGCGCCCACCTGTGGAGTAAAACTATGTGGAAAAACAAATGATGTACAACTATGGAGACTGTTCGGGGCCCTCCCCCATCTCTCTGTCTCTGTATCTCTTGCTCTCTCTCTCTGTCAAAACAATAAAAATAAATCTTTAAAAAACAAACAAACAAACAAAACTTATGGAATTGTTTATACGGTGCTGCCAACATAAGTACATGGAGGCAAGTGCACTACCTTAATTGTCAGAAATCATATGTAACTATATGTATATATATTTATACTACATATAACACATAGATAACTATATATATAATGGTATAGCTATATAACTATATAACAACTATATGTGTGTGTGTATATATATATACACACACACATATATATATATATTATGTGTATATATATATTTTTATACTATGGATGTGTGTATGTGCGTGCGTGTGTGTATATACACATGCACGTGTACACACACACACACACACACACCCTGTTGAACATCATAGATTATAGACCATTTCTATCATTGCAGAAAGATCTAGTGGACAATGCTGCTATACCATGAGAGCCTGCTTAAGTGCTGTTACAGTGAAGATGGGAACCATCCAAAGAACCTGCTGAGCAGGCAATGAGGCACAAGGCAAATCCTTCCACAGACTATTCCAAGTATAATGTGCCTGCCTGTTCTTGGTGGCTACTTCCAGGAAGAAAGGGACAAAAAAAGAAGATACTTGAGGAATCTGAAAATAAGCCTGGCTTACTGAGCAATGTGCCATGGCTCAGCAGGTTATGCTACCATTAGCTCTGCATAAGCCAATAAAGCTATCCAAAATTGTCAAACAAAGCACATTACCATGCATTTTACATACTATTCACACACAGCTTCTACACACTGCTTTGGTCAACTTTGAATTCATTTCCCTAGCAACCACAGCTAAATTAAGCAACATGACAAAGCCATGAGACAGGGAGCCTTTTGAGAACATCTTAACCAATAATCTCAGACTTTGAAGTTGCCTTTTATTTTAGTTGTTATGCCTAGACCAGCCTGTCAAAAATTGGCTTCTAAGGCCTATAGTCTCCAGGTCACTGGTTCAGGTTATAGCTTGTTTAAACAGGAAAAACAAGAACATGATGGGTCACAGGGTGTGGTTGTACGGGTTGGGCACTGCACAATTCCACTGGGTACCATTTACAAAGTGATTATAGATTTGTGTATTTATTGTGACAATTTCTCAGAAAATAGCAATAAGTGTCTTAAACAACAGATGGCTTTGTTTTTAACTTTTAAAAGGTACCATATACATTAGTCAAGTGACTAAATGGGCCACTCTGAAGCTAGAGGGCAGGAAACAGATAAAGAAATAAAAATCCTTAATCTAGGGGTAATTCAGTCTTGGGACCCAAGAGTATTCTTGATATCTCAGCAGCCTTTGTTTCAACAGCTTCTGGAGAAATTCTGCCTCATGATTTACTAAACTGACCAGTTTTGTCCTCTGGGTTTAGAGATATTTCATTGGCTCTGACTAGGTTTCAACAATGACAAAAGCCTGGCTCTACAATCACCTGGAAATTATTCTTTTTTAATACCTGATTTAAACAAAACAAAACTAAACAAAAACCCCCCAGAAAACTTGGGGATACTGGGATAGCTCAGCTGATTGAACACTTGCCTTGCAACCACAAAGTCCAAGGATCAAATCCTGGTCCTGGCCCATGCATACCCACATGCCAAACTGAGGCACAACTGGTAACTGCCAGGATGGTGATGAAGGTTCTCTCCTCCCATGTGGAGGCCCCTAGTCTGTTTCGGCCCCACAGGGGCCCATATCCACCTATGTAGAATGAAACTATGCCACAACTAATGATGTAGAAATATGTAAATTGCTTGGGGCCACCCCCTTCTCTCTTTCTCTCTCTCTCTCACCTTCTCTCAAGACAATAAATCTTAAACAAAAAAACAAAACATGGATTCATGCACATAGAGAACAGATTGGTGGTTGCCCGAGGCAGGGGATGGGGGAATGCACAAAATGGGGAGTACACAAAAATGGGTTAAAGTGGTCAAGAGGTACAAGCTACCAGTTATAAAATAAATAATTCATAGGGATATAATGTACAGCATGGTTACTATAGTTAATAATGCTCTATTGCATATTTGAAACTTGGTAAGAGAGATCTTAAAAGATCACAAGAAAAAAATATTTGTGACGGTGTGTGGTGATGGATGTTAACTAGACTTATTGTGATCATTTTGCAATGTATACAAATATTGAACTATTATGTTGTATGTCTGAAACTAATATAATATTATATCAATTATATTTTAATTTTTAAAAGACCTCATTGTAAACCCTATCTATAAATCAGGATCTGTGGGTGGGAGCATAGGCATTGCTGTTTTATAAAGCTATCTAATATGCAGCATGGTGGATAAATACTCCTCTAACAGATAGAAAGAATGGAAAGAAAAGAAATCTGATATTGCAGATCTGACACAAATTATTAAACTAGAAGACTTCTTAGATGTATCTGGACAGGCCTTTTTATCATTAGGACTGACAACGAGCAGAAAATAAAAAAAAACACATTTTTAAATGAACAATATAATCTAGTACTCATAATTGCAGAGTGAGTCTTCATCACTTAATTTAAAAGTTTATAATTGCACTGCAAATGTAAAGACATAACATTAAATTTTATTGATAAACTATTCTGGAATGCTCAAATTGAACTTTAAAGTGTTAGAAAGAAGGGAAGAAACGAATGAGAAGGGAAAGGGGAAGTCCAGCTGATTTAAGAGTGAGAATGAGATTTCAACTACATCCTGCGTGTAGTACAGATCAAGCTCAGGAAAAAGAGCCTCCTTGTGATTTGAAACATAAGTGGCACAACCACAAGGGAAGCCGAGACTATCTTCCCAAACTGTGACTTATTTAGAAGACTGCATATTTACCTGCTAAATAATCCAACTGTGGCCTAGTTTAGCTTGTTTCAGATGAAAATGGGGCTTAGTCACGTTACCCAGTTCAAGACTGGTCTCTGAGACTTGGGTTATATATACCCACTTCACACTGAAGTCTAAGATAGCCAGCCAGTCTCCTTGACACCTTTCTTGAGTTAAATCTGTCCAGCTGATCCTTTGTGCGCTTTCTCAAACATGAGTTGTCAATGTTTTGCTCTCTTCTTCTGCCAGCCCAAGTTAGTAAAAAATGTTCAGGATTCCCAGAAAAGCAAATATATTCTAATTGGTTCTTAGTAAAACAGCCAATCTCATAAGTGTACTTTTAAGTACATGTCTGGAGCCTAAAAGTACACATTCACTTCGAATTAATCTATGGCTGTGTCTACTGGAGATAGACGTTTAAAAAATTTCACAGAAGAAAACAGTTTCTCTTTCCCCATTTATTCTTATCCAAACCCTTTACTGTTTTCAAAAGCCAGCTCATCTCTTATATCTTCCATTAACTTTTCCCATTCCAAAGTAACTTCTTTCTACTGCATATATGGATTGTCTGACCCTGCCACCTGGTATTGGCCACATATTGTTACACCTCTCACAGTCATTTAGCTTATCACATGGACGTATCTTTTCTACTTATTATAGTCTTTAAATATGCCATAGGCTTAGGGCTTAATGGAAGAATATATATTTTGTAGAATTCACTGACTGTTAAATAAATTCATTCTGAAACATACTAAACTCATGGACCAATTTTATCCCATATTTATCTATCCATGCTATTGTTCCTTCTTTCACAAAGAAGATATATCAAGTTATAAGAAGATGTCCTGCTTTTCTCACAACTGTAGGACCCAAATGGCATGAACCCCTCAATTCCTTTAATATGTCTTGTACCAGAAAAAGGGGGGTGTTCAATGCTCCCCAAATAGGGGCATGTGTGTTTAAAGATTTTTTTAAAGGATGAGGAGGAATGCTGCCAACTAGATGGTGGCATTCCACTGACTATAAAACACAACCCAATGACAAAAATGTTAAAATGTGAAAAAAAAAAAAATGTATGCCTTGAAATTAATGATATGTGATGACAATTGAATATGGTCTTTGAAATGCAGGTAATATGTAATAAAAGTTAAATAGCTCCACTGAAATATTAAAATATTATTATAAATCAAAGAACAATTTGCCTTAACGAGAGGCATATCTTAGACCTGTCTCTGAAACACTGAGCACCAGACTAGACCCTCAACCATGCTGAGGCGGTTGATGGCCTACTAGACACCAAGTACTCACTTTGTGTCAGAATCTAAACTGTCAAAAAGGAGCAACACCTATGGTGCCACGGCCTTTGCTTCAAAAATGCATAATGCTGCAAGAATACAACAACATGAGTCTCATGTTTATAAAAACTGAGGTTGCCACGATGCTGCTCAGGATCCTTATCCAGCATATTTACAAACTGATCCACACCGATCCATCAGCAGCCGGAATCTGCCCACGCATGATCATATATTACACAGCCATTTCAATTCCCTGTATACCACTTTGCATGGAATGTATCATGCGCATTTTGCATTGTGTTTAGTTGTGCACCCGTGAGTAGATGCAGGGAATGTGCCATCTGCACGGGGCATTTCCTGGGTGCTTTGCACAGTGCCTTCTACGTGGTGAGAAAGCCCTCAAAGAACTGTAAAAAACAAATGAATGAAGAATTTATCCAAGGAAAAGCAGTGTTGTCATTTATTTCCGGAGGAAGCAGTCACCCAGTGAATCAATAAAGAACCACACATGAGATTGTTGCTGTGCAGAATGTTAACCAACAGAAGGATGAATGGCGCACTGCTTGCGAGAAAGCCCAGGAAGCGTGTCTTCTCCCATTCACTATGCCTGTCTGGCTATGAGTGGAAAGCAATCCTAAGTAATCTTTTTGGTAATCGGTGTCAACATCAACAGTAAATTCAGTAATCTGCCTCTTACCCTTTCTATCCCAAGATAGTCCAACTTTCTTTAACTGTGAAACGACACTAAAAGATACATTTAAATTTCCCATGGGAATCTTTTCTATTTATTTATTTATTTATGCATTTTTAACCTGAACAGATGTTTAACCTGCTGATGTTCCTGCATGTAAGTTATAACCTATTTAATCAGAAGCCAACAGCTATAGGGTTCCCTCTACACAGGTAATATTGAACTTGAAGTATAGTAAGTCATGAGCCTGGGATCCTGCTAAACTCAGAGAATAAGTTAAGTTTTCTCCTGCCCTGGAATGCTCTTCTCCATGAAGACCTGCACCCAAGCACAGGGAGGAACAACCCATGGGCAACAAAGATCCACACAACTGTTACAGATGTGTTTCTGCTGGCGTTGCTGCAAATGCTGCTGTCAAGTCCCTTCCTGCTCCATAATCAGTAAAGTGTGATTTGGGTGCCTGTCCTGACAATACACAAGGGAAAAGAAGATGACATCATGCAGACTTGCCTCATGCCTCCTGCGTGGATGAGAGGCCATAATTTGCCCTGGTTATCAATTAAACAACCAACAAGTACTGCACTCCTTGTGCCTCATGCCAATGCCAGCACTGCCTGATGCTGGTCGCTGTGGGGGACACTGGAGAACATTTAGACCAAACGTAAGATCAAAGAGTAACAGGAAAATAACAAGGAGTTTATGTATCTATATTTAAATAATCCATCTGGCTTTTTAAAATGAAGCAGCTGGTTTTCTACGTGAAAAACATCTTATGAAGCAAGAACAACCATTATGTGAACTGTTTAAATGTCCCTTGAGAACCAGGGACAATAAGTTAAGTTGCTTGAGAACCAGGACAATATCTTATTCATGTTTGTATCCCCACAGCCTAACGTGGTGATCAGTACATAATAGGCATCAAATACTGCTTGTTTGCTGAATGAACGAATATCTTAGATGGATGCCACCTAAGTAGTACAGTCCTTAAAACTTAACAACCTGCCTGTCATAGCTTCCATCTAAGGAAAAACAGCATTACAATTCTGTGGTTTGGGCCATTTCATGTTACTGTCTTGACCACAGCTAATTACTCCAGGAAAGTGTGCTGAGGCTAAAGGATTGTAAGGCCAAACTGCTTTGAGACACCTTGGTTTTAGACAGATCCATAGGAGTGACCCGTATTGGATAGTGGCTACTGGATCCTCTCTCTCAGGAAATACAAATACAAGTAACACAGAGAAGAAGGTCACAAACCTTGCTCTTCAGTCAGACCTGGTGATGAGCTTTTGGAAGACCAGGGTCCAGAGGGGCTGACTGCATGCTGTGTACTTATAAGGAAGCCTATTACTTCAGGCAGCTTTTCTCTAACTGTGTTCTGAGAAACGGAGTTTGAGAGATGAGAATAGATACTGTGTAATAACTGTCTGGGAAATGCTGAATGCCATGTTCTTCCTTGGTTAGTCGTAATGCCCATTTGCATATTTCAGTCTCTTAGAAATTTTGTTCCAAAAAGAAAAAGGAAGGAAAGAGAAAGTTTAATCCTATTTAGCAGAGGGCCCTGAAGTCTTTATTTTGCAGTAAATTTAAGGGTAAAAGTATAGCATAGGACACCTGGTTTGAGAAATGGTGCCCTAATGTGACCTGAATATTCCTCACTACTTAAATAAGTCTAACTAAAGTATTGCCTTAATTATGGGGCTTAAAAATATTATACTCAGGAAATGAACCTCCAACTTTTGAGAATGAAGCCACAGGCTTGAAATTAGACCAGGCCCTTTTCTATAAAGCAGTTACTCAAATTGTAACATGAGTCAAAACCATGGGTTCCAAAATTTTTAAGACTTCATGACTTCATTCAGGAATCCTAAAAACAACTGTGGTCATCATCCTTTAAAAATGTAACTTTCACAGTGTTCCACAGACAGGGAGATAAAAGTCCTCTAGGCTGGTTTATTCTCATTACTGCCTTGCTAGTAAATATGTAAACAGTTTTAAATGAGGCAAACACATATGCAGAGCATAACAAAATCCATCTGAATTGCTGCTCTACCAAGGAAAAGAACTCTGAGTACCTTGACAGATAAATAAATGATCTATGCCCTTTCTTGTCACTTTTCTTCTCTTCAGTAAGTTTATTAAGTAAAATTGATAGTTTGGGGAAGAATTTTAGGTCAGCTCTTCCAATTGTGACATTCCTTCACTTAAATATCAGTTACCACCACATTCCAAACTTTGAAGCAAAAGCTGTTTCCTGCATTTATTCTGACACATATCATAAAGCAGCATCGATAAAGTTCAGCCCATCAGCCCTGGCTGGAGTGTCCTTCTGATACATGTCTGCTCTTTACTTTTTACTTTTCTTCATCTCCCTCCTTCCTCCCACCAATTTTACTTTGCCCCAGAGTACATTAAGCTCATGGTAAGAAAATAAATTTTTTTTTTTAATCATTTGATGTCTGCAACATAAGCTACAGGAAATGCATTTTAATTTATCCAAAAATTCTAACTAGGATCATGAATAACTGAAAGGCTTAGCAATGAGCAAACATGCCCAATATAGGAGAGAAGAGGTATGAATGAACTCTCACATAGAATTAGTTCAGAGATAAGTCAAGCTATTAACATTCAAATAAAGAGTAGAAGCCACGTTAAAAAGAAATAAAGAGTTTATAGCAACACATTACTGTTTTGATTATATCCCAACACACCCCCTCACACACCAATCCTAAGGAATTCCTGTGACTTGGCAGAAAAAAACTGCATTTCTTGCCTTTCCAGTACGTGCTTATTTCCTAGCCTCTCACATGAAATGTTAGAGGCAGGTATGATGACTCTGATAAAGCAAATACCACAGACAGAATTTTATAGCATTCTTTTGAGATCAAATATGCTGTCATAGCTCTTGATTTTAGATTTCAGATATTCAAATTATTACATTTCACATACTTGCAATAGAGACAAATCCAACTTTTTCCACTGAAAAGTCCTTAATCTCCAAAGCAATTACTCAATTACTAATTTTCTTTCAACCTTTTCTTCAAAGAATTAAATAATAATAACAATCCTTAATCTTCAAAGCTATTACTCACTTTGATTTAACCATTTTATCAAAGAATTGAATAACAATAGCAGCAATAATGATAATAATCTTTAGCATTTTTGTACCAGGCAGTGTCATGTGCTCTGCATACATTACTTTTTTTGAACTCTATGATAGGGTTAAGAGGCCAAACCAAAACTATTTTCATTTCCATTTTACAGATTAAGGAAATTGAGGTTTGCACAGGTTAATGATTTGCTCAAGTTCACACAGCTAGTAAGGAAGCTAAACCAGAATGTAAATTCTGCTCTTTGATCCCATTGCTCATATACCTTATATTGAAGAATTAGACTAACATAATAGGCATTACTGCCTTCCCATAAAAGAAGAATAAAGGCATTCCAATCATGAATGTGTATATGTTGAGTTAATGGACAGAGAAATGTAATGAATAGGAGAATACACTCTAGGTAATTAGAATATCTGAGAAATATTTGGATAATTTGCTACCAAACTCCTTCTTTTCTATATTAGCCAAAATACCTAAAAACAAAACAAACAAACAAACAACAATAAAACACTATGAGGATTTAAATACTCTAATATCCCACTGATAAGGGTACTGATTTTATTAATACTTTTCCTGTATAAGAATAGCTCTAATAATAAAGGGACAAAGAAAAATGTACAATCAAGGTTCTGGGCAATGAAACATTTACAGTCCTACAAATTTCAGTTTTACGAAAAAAATCTACTCAAATATAGGCATCAGATAAGTGTTTAACACATTGGATTTCAGTAAGCTGAATTCAAAGCCAGGGTCACGTAAGCAAAGCAGTTGTCTAAACTAAGTAGTGAAATTGAAGAAATATAGATGACTTTCCTCCTTAAAATGTATTGTCCTTGCCTGAATGTCTTTATTGCACTTTGTCACACTGACTCTCCCTTAAATGCTAATTTCAGAAACTCAAATGACACTATAAGCTATTCATTCTCTAGTACCAATTAGCTTAATTTGATTACTATGCTTTTCAACAGAAGTGGGCTCTTCTCAATCTTGGCTACACATTAGAATCACCTAGGGATATATATATATTTAAGATTTATTTTATTGTTTTTGACAGAGAGAGACAGAGATAGAGAGACAAAGAGAAGGGAGAGGGCCCAGAGCAGTTTCCATAGTTGTATGTCATCAGTTTTCAACATAGTCTCATTCCACACAGGTGGGCGGGGGAGGGGGGGGTCGTGCGGAGCAGAAACTGGGCAAAGAGCCTCCCACATGGAAGGCATGGCCCTGCAAGCTGGGGCCTGAACCAGGGGCCTCCCTCATGGGAAGATCATAGGGATATTTTTAAATAATGCCAATGCCTGGGCGCACGCCAGTTTCCATGGTTCTGGGTAACCTTGGACCCAGGCAGCAGCACATTTTACAAGCTCCCCAGTGGCCCTGGGATGTCCCAGGCTTCAGAGCCAGTGGTCTAGACACTCTGCCTCCTATAAAGAGAAATAACATTTACTGACCATGTCCATAATTTCTGTGTTTTTTGTCCTGGATAGAGTAAATTCTTTCACAGCAGGCTATATTAAGAGAGACGGTAACCACAAAATCTACTTTGAAATGAGAAATGAAAGTTGTACGGAAAGAAGGTTTTTAAAAAGTCTCTATTTGTGGCTATTTAAAAAAAATACAGAAGACATGATTACATTTTTTTTTTCTTTAAAATTTATTATTTTTTTGTTTGTTTGTTTTTGACAGAGAGAGAGAGATACAGAGATGGAGAGAAGTGGGTGGGCCCAAAACAGTCTCCATAGTTGCAAATCATCGGTTTTTCCATATAGTTTCATTCCATAGTGGGCGGGGGGCTGCACAGGGCAGGAACTGGGCCGGGGTCTCATCCAGGTGAGAACTGATCTGGGGGCACCACCCAGCCCAGCACATGGGTCCATACAGGCAGGGGCTGGGATTCGATCCTCGGTCCCCGGGGCTACAAAGTGAGCGCCCAACCCACCGAGCCATCCCAGTTTCGCCTACATTTTCTTGATCCTTTAAATATGATGTATGCTTTGAAATACACACTTCCTAATACCCTATAGGTTGGTATCAAGTCCATAAAAGCTGGAAGATGACAGGAGTCAAACCTTCACTATCAGACTCCAGTCATTCTGAAGCCATTAGAATTTTGATTACAAAATAGATTCAACAACCAACAAATTAAATTGCTATTTCTTCTCCTTCCATTTTATTAATAGTTAAGATCTGCAAAGCATGAATCAACCTGGATAAAACACCTGTATTCCAGGAATCTAAGTCAGATCATTAAGACTAAAAGTTTTTAAAAACAGACATCAAATTTCACTTAGGGTTCTTATAATAAAATTTCATATATAAATAACTCATTATATTAAAATGTGAAACTTACCAAGAATTAACACTTAACTCTCTCAATACTAATTAACTTTCTGTAGGATTCAGATAGCAGTGCAAACCTCTATAAGCCTCAATTTCTTTAGTTTTAAAATGGCACTATTAATACCTATCCAACCTTCCTTGAGGTTTTCTTAAAGGATTTTGTTATAATGGTTGTACACTTGAAGAACTCTACAATACAATACAAAGGTAATCATAAGTTTTAAGAAGTAAAAACAGTCTCTCATAGATTTTTGAATCCTCGGGACTTAGCACCATGCCAAGTGTACATATAGTAAGTACTAAGTAAATGAGTAACAACTCATTAAATAAATAAATAATAAATCTATGACTGAATGATAGTTGGAAGTTACAGAGAATACAGACTAATGTTTATAAGGTAAAAACAAAATGTATTCTTAGGCTTTTCCCCCTTCGTCACCAAAGTTACCATTACCTTTATGAAATCAGTAGCCATATTTCTGACCATGTTTTTGCCACTTTTTCTTATGGGCTGATGGAAAAACTTATGGGCGTGACTGTCAGACAGAAATTTTGTCAGAGTCTAGTACGAGTATGGGGAGATTGTAGTCTTACATTCCATTCCTATCTATTTCAGAAAAATCACATAGAAAAGAGTTTAAAGGATTTCGACTGTAACCTGAAAATAAAGGAAGAAAAAACAGAGAGAAACATTATACTCTTTAAGTTGGCCTAGTAAGTGATATTAAATGTTAGCATTCTTGGTGCTAAGATAATTCCTTGGTGCTAAGATAAAAAGCCCAGAGAATTAAATAACTGAGGTTTTTCTCCAGGTTTTGGGGATAAAGTCAGTTACTAATCTCATTATCTGTATTTATTAAACTTAGGCAACAGGGCCCTCAATCGATTGTTACCACCAACAGTATAAGGCTATGAATCATAGTTGAGTTAGCTAGGCTTGGGTTTCTCTGTAGAGAGAATGTATGTATTGATTGATGTCTGTGATGACCAGTTAATCTTCTTATCTCATTTTTCTATCATTTTCAGAGACCAGCTGCAGGTTTCTAGGACTCTGTAAAGTAAACAAGCATTTTCTTTGGTGTGACTGATAGTTTTTCCTAAAAGGTACTACTTTGCTTCCCCCAACCCCTACCACTTTCAGTGAAATCTGGACTCCTTAGAACAGAAAAAAAATTAAAAACAAAGTAGTTAGATGCATTTTCTAGGTGCCATCCATCCCAGCAAGACTCTGTATCCTGGAATCATTTCTTAAAATATCATTGGTACTACATACGTATCATAACCAACTTCATTAACAAACTTACACCTTCCTAAAATGACTTTACAACTATGCCACTGACTCATAGCCATTTTAGTAAGTCATACCCTTTTGAAGAGATTAACCCCCTTGAAGGCTGGTTTATGGACCTACTACATTTGGACATTGGTTATAGTGCAGAGCAGTAAGCAGTCCAGGAAAGAGAAGGCTTTCAACTTTCAACATGTAAGAAACAGGAAGCCTTGGTAAACATTAAGATCATTGGCTCTGAGTTCTGTCCAACAATACACTGGACAGAAAAAACTCTGCCCAGGTAAGAATTGTTCTGTACTTTTTCTCTGATATATAAGTAATCAGTACCATTTCCTAGAAGTCAGGTTTCCAGATGCAGATGTAGTCTCATCCTACTCTTCAGTGTCATCCCATATCTATACGGTTGCTGAAAGAGGAGCATGTACATTTTAGAAGGGGACATTATAAGGGGACATCCTGATGCAGACTGCCAGTTCCCTACTTTATATCTAGTCTGCCTTTTTTTCCTTACTGGAAGAACTCTGGTTCTATTCAGGTAGCAATGAAACCTTGCTTACAAGCTACATTTCCTTGCCTCCCTTACATTGGAATTAAGCATGTGACACAATTCTGGCTAATAAGAAGTAGAAGTTGCTATGTATGTGTCTAAAAGAGCTCCTAAGTGGGGAGGCACACTCAGGAGTTATGCACCCTGTTGCTTTTGGTCCTTCCCATTTTTCCTGACTGGAATAGGAACTCATTGGCTGTGGCCACAATTGTCACCTTCACAGTGAAGAGGATAAAAAATCACATCTTTCGGGCAGAGAAGAAACCTAGAAAGTCCCACATCTCTGATGTTTGGTGTTACCATGTTGGCTCTGAGTTATCTACTATAGAATTTCTTTTATCTGAAAAATAAATAAATAAATAAATAAATAAATAAATAAATAAATAAATAAATAAACCCCTTCCTGTTTTAAGCCTCTAGTTTGGTGGTCCCAGTTACTTGTAGCTTACTATAATTTCTAACTGAAATAAGTTCAGTTCTAAAGTTCATGAATCATAACATAAGAGCACTTGAAATTGTGTCATTTGAGAAAGGTTGAAGGCACTTGGGATTTATGTCTGGGAAAAGAAGAGAATGGAGAATATAGAAAATAGGTATATTCAAATACGTGAACCACTGACATATGAAGAGCCACGGACGCCAAGCCGGGAAGAGTGGGTAAAATCAATAGAAGTGAGACAGGATAATTACTGGAGCCTAGGCCATTGAGAAGGGGCCCCTGCGATCTTGGAAGTCATGACACCCATGCCTTGGAATGTAGCACAGAGATAGGATTGCCAGGTGGCCAGGCCAGGCCATGGGAGAAGATAGCGCCAGGATGCACTGTCCATGGCCCTTCCAGTAAGATCGGATTAGGGTCCAAGATAAGACATCACCTGGCTCAGTCTAACTATGTGACAAACCGGGTGCAACACCTAACAAGTTAGAAATTAACTGCAGGCACAGAACAATAGCTTCAAGGCATATAGAAGGTATACAGGAAAAGCCCCCAAATGTAGAGCTGGGCATTCCAATTTCGGGTGCCCCCTCTCGTCAGAGAGCTTTTACTCCTTTCCTTTCTTAATAAACTTTGCTGCTTCACGTTTCCTGTGGAGTCCGCACTCTCATCCCTCAAGTTTGTGAGACCATGAACGTCGGATGCCACTGTTCACAATCGTTTCTGCATCAGAAGCAGATTTCACTCAACCTAAAAGATCTTCCTAATAATCAGAATTGGCTCCTCACAGATAGGCCACCATCACTGGAAGGGTTCAAGTATCAGGATGAATTTATTCCATGGAACAATGGTGAAGGAGATGAAAAATCTGAATGAGAAAAGGGTGACATTTACTTAAGTTTCCACACCCAGCCCAGAGAACCTATGAATTGACACACAGTGGTCTCCAAACTACAGCCCCCCGAGGCCCTCTCATCTGGCCCATGGAGACCTTTTTATCTGAATAAAATAATATTAAATAAATAATTAAAAACAACATCTATGTTTTGATTCCTTTTTATTTGGACCTCGAGTGTATAGTCGGCCCCCAAACTGCTGTTTGATAGTTAATGCGGCCCGCGGGCTGAAAAGTTTGGAGAGCCCTGATCTATAGAGTTCCTCATGCCTAATTCTCTGTAATACAACAAATATTTATTGAGTGGCTGTGAAGCAGATTTTTAGTGCTTTGCTTTGCTTATTGTATTTAATCCACCTAACTTTTACATCACTTGTAGGCCTAGTTCAAAGACGAATGACTTTTCAGTTAATTTTGGAAGTGTCTTCAATTTGTCAGAATTCATACAGAAGTTAATTTACAGCTAGGACAATCTAAGCAGTAGTTACAAGATATTTGTGGCATCTTTACCACATGCCCAGTGGGCACTGAGCTACAAGGTTTTAAACTGATTATCTATAATATTACAACAATCCTGTGAGACAAGCAGTATTATTATTTCCTTTTTTAAAGGAGAAAAATAAAGCACAATTTAAATAACTTTCCAAGATCATATAACTAAGGGTGATGTCAGAGTAGAACTCAGCACAATCATCTTCCAGAGTTCCTTGTTGAGTGAACTATACTCTCCCTGCCTATTCACTATCTGGCTCCAAAAAGGCATATCCACTTAAGAATCACAATAAAATTGCAAATGAGTTAAAAGTACTATAAAATCAAACTATCAATTATGAAGGCAAATGCCCTGTGTAATTTTAACATTTTTTTAACAATACTTTCTTCTTTTACATTCAATGTCATTTTATCCTTGTCTCTAAACAATACCTTGTGAAAAATAAATCTGGACTAATACACGTTAAAATGGAAAATGTCAGCTATGTGACAAAGGTAAATATGCAGTCTCTGGATAAATTGGTGAGGGGTTATGAGGGCAACCTTTGTCCACAAAAAGCTACAATTACTTTTACAAGTCAGAGAAGCCCCAACAGGAATCTGAATCTTCTTCCACCACTAAATGAGAGGACTAGAGAATCTTAAATGTATTAATATAAACAGGCAATAATTTTTCACAATAAATCTCACAAGAAAATTTAAAAGCCATATTTTAACTCAATATTTGAAAAACAAAACACCTCTTTTGCAAAGGTTCCAAATATTTCTCTTACAACACTGATAATACAAGAACACGAATATATACAAGTTGGCACATTATAATTATTTCATCATAAAACATTGTTAGGATTTAAAATTTGTCTTTTAAAAGATGAAATAACTGCTTAATTATTTAAAAGAAAATATTCTCTAACACTACAACTAAACAAATTAAACATTAGTTTAATTATTAAGCATTGTTTTATTTTAACTCATTTCTATCTGGTTTTGTTTTCAAGTCTTCTTAAAGCTGTATTTCGTTTTGCCAGTTATTCTGATACATTCTTATTCTGTCTTGCAAGTTGATCAGTAATGAAAAATTCAGGACCAGAACTTTAAAATCAGTGGCTTAAACAGATCCACATATATGACACATGTGTTATCTCCGTTTGGCACAAATGCCTGGCCATTCCACCCCCCTCACCATGGATACCATCCCACTTAGTTCAACCTGAACCATACCGACTGCAGACACTAAAACTCATCAGGCTTTCCCTATCTTTACACTTAGCCAATGTGCATCAAGTGATCAAATGGTTAAATAAGATATAATTTCAGAATAGGTCTAGAAGGAATAAGGAGCAAAAGAGAGAGAAACAGAGGAAGAAAAAGCATAAAAAAGATTTGTAGAGGCAAATAAAATAAAGAAGGCAAGCATGCTTGGTGATGGTTATCATTTAGGTGGATTTATAGTGTTATTGGCAAAGAGCTAGAAGCCAGGAGGAAGCCCTTCTCAGTAACCTCAAGAGTATACCGATCGATAAGTGTGTTTTGATGACTATGTCCCTTGTAAGTGGTGACCCT